>VZTM01008635.1:866-16055 GCA_013400555.1 Jacana jacana
GTTGTTTTTCTTAACAGTGAGCAGTTAACATGGGAAGAGGAAAGGATAGATCACAGGAGTGGGATATGCAAGGCAACAAATGAGAAAGGCAAGAAAACTAGAAATGTTAAATGTTTATCTCCCAGTGTTTTGCACACCAAAACTTTCAATATGTTTGAGTTTGGAGAAAATAGTCTTGCAGAGCAGCTGTTTTGTACAATCTTTCCTAAGTGACCTTAAAACTTCTTTTTCTTACCAAGAAAAATTGGGAAGCAGATACTCTGACTGAAGTCTGACCCCAAGCATCTCAACAGGGTTCCTTTGGAGGTGAAGGAAGTGTGCCGGTTTACACCGCCCTTGTTTTTATCGATAATGGGTGGAACATGGATTAGATAATATCTTGCTACTGAGAGNNNGATAATATCTTGCTACTGAGAGCTACAACAAAGGTCTGGGAATTGAACTGTCTATTGATCACTGGAGTAACATATGGAAGCTAGTTAATGCTCCTTTAGGAAGCAAGCACTGTGAGCTATTTCATATCTCTGCTACAGAATATGCTGATCTAATATTATGCACTTAACCCTCTCCCATTTTATTTATTATACTATATTAGCAAGGTTTTGCAATGTATTTAAGTATGGCTTTGCAAAGGGTGATCAATATATTTGCTCAACATGAGAGTGAACGGAGTNGCAAGTCTGTGCACACTCTTGGTTGCACGAATTAAAGACCTCACAGTTGGGAGGAAATTGCATATTGTAAGCAGAGAACAAAATCTCAGAATCATGTTGCTTTTTTCAGTAGTGCCTTTGTAGATATGGTATTTCGCACTACCTCCAGGTAGTCAAAAGGACTNATATGAGTGCCTTTCAAACTTCTGACCTCATGATAGCAGGTGAACCCATGGGCCCAGGCTTACAACAAGGCCAGAAGTAAACCCCTGGCACTGGGCCTTGAATGGCAATCTGCCAAGGAAATATTTACAACATGCTGCCCCCTTTACAAGAGGTCTAAATAGCAGGCAGTGTTCAATGGCAGAAACACTGCCAGGGTGCTCTGATTTGATACTGGTTTATTTAATTGGTAGCTGGAATGACTCTTGGTTATCTCCTAGATTAAATAAAGGCTGCCTTCTACTGGCAGAACATCTATAGGAAGCTGCATAAATGCTGCTTGCCATCTCTCCTGGATCCCGGTCTCCTGTGCTGATATGAAGATCCAGGCAGCACTGAAGTACAAGAAGAAATTTAAGTGAAGGGGAATAAGGTTGAAAATTTAATCCCTATCACTGTTAAGAGTAGAAACTGAAACCCTCTATGCATCTATACTATACCTTCTTTGAGAAAGGATCACACCATGGGTAGACTTAGAAATGTCAAAAGCATTTAAAATATATCTCTTCTTCCCATTCCACCCAAAATAAAAGGGAAAAAACCTAATAGTTTTCCACTCGTTTAGGCCTTTTCTTTGGCTCACTTGAAGAGCTGATGAGTAACCAAATGGATGTAAAAGGGGACAGAGCTACCTAATCAGGAAAAGGGCTGGGTTGGGAAACAGGGCTGTCCCTTCATTTCCGGGGGACTATTATGTTGGCATAACTGTAATGTGAGGCCTTAGACTTTTTTTCAGAGTAGCTGTTCATCTTTCAAACACAGCCCTCCTTCAGATTTGCATTCTTTGCCCTTATTTTGTCCAGTGTGGTAACAGAACCTCTGAGCAAGTTTGATAGACTTCCTAGATTTCAATGGTACCAATAAATTTATCCAGAGATCTTGTGTTTTGTATACTTGTTTGTGTGTGTTCATATGTGCATGTGTATATGTATGCAACAATATAGAGCAATCTGATGGGCTGCCTTCCATCTGCTGTAGAAATAGTTTTAGCATCTTCAAACTTAACCAAAGTAAATCCATCAATATACAGATTGTTGGGGTTTTTTTCCTATTTATTGCACAATGATCAGAGAATGGAGTATAATCCTATCTGAAGCTGAAAGACAAAATTCTCTAAGGAATCTGGCACTCTAGAGATGATTTACTTAGTATGGTGCCATGAAACCTCCCATGTACCTTACTTGTCAGTATTTAGCTGCACTGGGATGTATTTTGCTGCTCTTGTTATTTTCTTTGTACCTCATTCATTGACTCCATCTTTGTAACTTTTTTTCACCTGCCCACTTATTGGCATTCTAACTCACTTGATAAATGGACTGCCATTTCTACAAAAGCAATAACTACAGTTTGTTTGGTAACAGAAAGGTCTGATCACCCCAGCTGTGATCCTCACATATTGTTACCAATCCTCCTGGGCACAGAAGATATTAAAGCATGTTTACTGAAAGCATATTTAACAGATCTAGTGTTTTGTATGAAATTCTACACAGATAATTCCTGAATCAGAAATCCTAGTCTGTGCTGAGGGGCTTACTCCCAGCACTCAGTGTTTGATGTTCATTGTTTAGAGCAAAAACATAATTGTTCATATTTGAATAAAAATATATTTTTCAATAATGATTCAAGAGATTTTCATAACAAAACTTCACATCTTGTAAGTCCTCAGCAACATTCCTTTAAGTCTCTGTTTTACGCTGATTCCACCTGGTGATATTGTTTCCTAGAATATAAAGAGATACCGAGTTTTTTATCCACATTCATAGTTGTGACCTGGAGACTTGGTACTACAGGAAAAAATCAATTGTCTCGGTAGAGATAAAATTGTTAATGTAAACTTGTTGGATATTTTCCTGCAATATTTTTAAATAAATCCATGTCTAAATTAGGCAGGAAACACCTCTACTTGTCTCTGATGGCTGTATAGGAACCACATGTACCTAACTTTAAGCAGGTATAGCTTTTCAGATAGCCACATTTCAATGAGGTGAATCTTACACTTGCACTGGGGAATTCTGGACAGAGTCACAGGTGGGACATGCTGCTTTCAGATGTTCATCCTTGAGCCAAACTCAGGTCTTGATTTTGCAAAGGATTCCTTACAACTGAGACCCAGGAAGGTCTTCTTGTAAATTTTTAGATGAAGAGCCTGGGGTCTGGAAGAACCATTTCTGTTCATAGGTAGACTGGGTCAGTAAGGTAATTAAGCACATGAATATCATCCAATAAATTACTTATTCTTTCTTGAACTATGGTAAAGACCAAAAATTAACACTCATGTTAAGAAAGAGATCACACAGAAGTAGCACTTTTTTAGATATAGAACATCTCCAAGAAAGGGGAGCTCGGAGTATTTGGTGGGAGGAAACAAACAATCTTTGGATGGAAATAAGTAATAGCAGCCAGCATAAAAAAGTGAGACTAGGAATTAGTATGAAAAATAACGTAAGGAAGTGGCCAGTGCATGAAGGTATAATGCCTGGATGAGATCACCAGAAATAACTGATTTCAATACTCAGAGCATGACACAGAGAAGATCAGGTTTGAGACCACCTAAGGAACCTAAAGGTGCATAAGTCCATGGGACCTGATGAAATCCAGCCACAGGTCCTGAGGGAGCTGGTGGATGAAGTTGCTAAGCTGCTTTCCATCATATTTGAGAAATTGTGGCAATTTGGCGAAGTTCCCACTTCTGGGAAAAAGGGGAACATAACCCTGATATACAAAAAAGGGCAAAAAGAAGACCCAGCAAACTATAGGTTGATCAGTCTCACCTCTGTGCCTGGCAAGACCATGGAGCAGATCCTCCTGGAATCTCTGTTAAGGCGCATTGAAACAAGGAAGTGAGTGGACACAGCCAACATGGCTTCATCAAGGGCAAATCTTGCTTGACACATATGTTGGCCTTTTATGATACTGCCACAGACTTGGTGGACAAGCACAGAGCAACAGATGTCATCTACTTGGAATTTGATGTCCAAACTCAAAGCATTTGGCACTGTCCCCCATGACATCCTGGTCTCAAAACTGAAAAGTCATAGATTTGATGGATGGACCACTCACTGGATAAAGAACTGGCTGGATGGCTGTGCTCAAAAGTTTGTGGTCAAGAGTTCAAAGTCTAAGTGGTGGCTGGTAATGAGTCACATTCCTCAGAGGTCGGTAGTGGGACCAGTACTATTTAACATCTTTGTCGGAAAAATGGACAGTGAGATAGAGTGCACCCTCAGGAGGCTGGTGATGACACCAAGATGAGTGATGTAGTAGACATGCTGGAGTGAAGGGATGCCATCCAGAGGGTCTGGACAGGCTGGAGAATTCAAATTGCTGGAAGTTCAAGCAAGTTAAGTGCAGGGGCCTGCACCTGGAATGTGGCAATCCCAAGCACAAATACAGGTTGGGTGGAGAATGGCTGGAGAATGGCTGGACAGCAGCTCTCAGGAGAAGGACTTGGGAGTGATGGTAGATGAGAAGCTCAACACAAGCTGGCAGTGCACACTGGCAGCCCAGAAAACCAACAGTATCCTGGGCTGCTTCAAAAGAAGCATGGACAGCAGGTCACAGGAGGTTCTACCCCTCTACTCTGCTCTTGAGAGTCCCCACCAGGAGTACTGTGTCCAGCTCTGGAGTCCGCAACATAGAAAGGACATGAAACTGTTGGAACGGGTCCAACGGAGGGCCACAAAGATGATCAGAGGGATGGAGCACCTATCCTATGAAAACTGTCTGAGGGAGCTGAGCTTGTTCAGCTTGGAGAAGGCTCTGGGGAGACCTTATAGCAGCCTTCCAGTATCTGAAGGGAGCTTACAGGAGAACTGGAGAGGGACTCTTAGTCAGGAAGTGTAGTGACAGGACATGGGCTAATGGCTTTAAATTGGAAGAGGGGAGATTTAGATTAAATATCAGGAAGAAGTTCTTTACTGTGATGGTAGTAAGCCACTGGAACAGGTTTCCCAGGGAAGTTGTGGATGCCCCATCCCTGGAAGTGTTCAAGGCCAGGCTGGATGGGGCTTTGAGCAACCTGCTCTAGTGGGAGGTGTCACTGCTTATGGCAGGGGAGCTGGAATTTGATGATCTTTAAAGTCCCTTCCCACCCAAACCATTCTATGATTCTATGACACTAGTGACATATACCCTGGACGGTAAAGAAAACTATGGGAAAGATGTTCTGAAGACTCCCAAGAATCAGTTGTAGATTCTTGGGAGTCTTAGTAGTAGTAGACTCCCAAGAATCAGAAATCAGGTCCTGATTTCTGGACCTGATTTCTGTGTGGAAGACTGTATCATGGCTGGCATGACCCATGCTTGTCTGAGCTAGCGTGCGCTCCCTCTTTCTTCCAGCTCCTGTTGGGGTAGGTGTGCAGGATCATGACTTCCCTGGGGAGGCTGTGGTCTGTGCTGTGGAAATTGTAAAGGGCCATGTGTGAGACATATGCCTGTGTTGTGGGTTTTTGTTTTGTTTTGATTTATTTCTTTATTAATTGTTATTGCTTTATTTAATTTAATTAATAAGTATTTGAATGCCTTGGCAAAACCACACCTACATAAATCAAACAGTTGTCACAAAACATTGTGATGAAATTTTGTAATATAATGTATGGTGTATAGACAAAAAGCATTGAGTGCCATGAATTCATCATTGAGTTCCAGCACCATGGTTGCATGCTGACAAATTGACAGAGGATGTGGGCAGCATGGAGGTGCGACAGGTGAGTTCTGGAAAGCAGCACAAATATTGTTTTCAGTACTTAAACCAGAAAATGGAATATCAAACTTTTTCAGACTTCTTTTCATCTGAAAAATACTAAATAATTACTATTTGAAGCATTCATTCATGATGATATCTAGTTAATATATTTAATAGGTTTGAGATAAAAATCTTCCTTATCTTTTTGTCTTTTAAAAAATACAAAATTATGGTAAAGGTAAGAGGCATTGTGATTTTGGTCTGTCTGTTGTGTAAAAAGGGACTACAGATGACAGCACTTCACTTACAAAGAGTACATTCTCCTTCCTACTTTTTGGTTATTCCCTTTAGGTGGATAGGCTAAAGGAAAGCAGGAAAGCAATTGTATTAAAACTAATAACAAACTGCTTTGTTAATTAGCCACCAGAAGGTGGCCAATTCCCTATTTCTATGTAAGTTCTATATATTTTGATAACAGCATACAGCCCCTGATTTAAATTGCTGATTTAAATGTTTATTGTTTCTGAAGGGGGAATTTTTGAATAATAATTTTATACCACTCATATTGGTTTTTGCAAATTAATTCCCTATCCCTTTTAAAAGTCTTTTAAACCAGGCAAAGGAAACTTGAGACTTTTTAAGGTGATGATACTTCCCCTAATAATTTTTCACTTCTATTGTATCTTTTTGGAAGGAAAGTATCGGTGTGAAGCATGAACATTCGATCTGAGAGAAATGAATATGCAGAAAAAAACTAACATTTAGAGAGGTAGCTACACTATAAAGATGTATTTTTTTCAATCCTTTGCAGAAACTCTGGGAGTGGGTAAATGGTTGTCAACACAAGGTGTTTTTCTTTTGCCTCAGACAAGGGACGCTACATTTAAAGCTACCTATCAGGAGGCTGGGAAGAAGGTCGCCTTCTGATTTGTCAACCTAGGAAGGTATTTTGAATTGAAAAGGAATGTGTCATTTTACTAAAAGAGATTAACATTAAGCCCACAGCGTAAACAGCTTGGGTGGAAAAAAGGAAGCTGATTAGCAATTCAAGCTTTATCTTTACTGAAAAGCGACTGATGCCCAAAGAGTTCTGGCATTCTTCACCTTTTGTTGACCATCTGTATCTATGAGCTCCCCAACAGAGATGCAGCTCACTTGGGGACAGAAGAGCAGAAGGGCATAGCCTCCTCTACAAGAGACAGAAACCAAAAGCCACGCTAAACACCATCAATTAAAATTCATTAGTCCTGTAGGAGCTGCCCATTAGAGTGTTGAGTGTGCACAGATGCCGCTATTACAAGCATGACACCAGTAATTAGGCACCAAAAGTAGGAGGACTTCACAGCCTATTTAGCAAAGATATGATCTCTCTGTTCTTGCATAAACTTTGCCATAACTTTAATTGCAGTAGATTTCACCTACATTGGCCAAAAGAAATATTGCCTTTCTTCTAACAACTGCTAGGACAGTTGCTTTCTAATTAGGTTTAAGACACATAACAAAATAGATGAGATTACTTCATGGAAAAAAAAAATGCTGTGCTATTAGAAGTGCATTAGTTATGATAGATGTCTACACTTAGTCAAGAAAAATTAAAGCCCAATTTATTCTTATACATTTTCATGTTGGCTGTCACTGCTGACTGATGACTCGTCTTCTAAATGCATCTGTAATGCTTTAAAATAAATAAAAAAAGAGATAGTTAACCATATGATACTTGGTGGCACATAGTTTTCAGTTCAATTTAAAGTTTGGTTTTCCGAGATCCTCACAAGTGCAGTAAGTAATTCTTTATATTTTCGTTTTTCTAATTTTCTTCACACAAAGCATGAGCACAGCGGAGAGTTAGTCTGACCAGGAGAAAATGACTACCCTTATTCTATCATCTTCTTACAAATTACTGTCTGTTCTTCAGTTACTCTTTTAAATTCTTACTTAAAATGTATCTATGCCACAAACCCAGTGATCAGAGCTGACACAGGAAGGGGAAGAAGTGTGTCAGACAAGTTTGGAGAATATCACAGCTTAATTTGTCTTCCCTTCCCCTTTCCCCTCCAAGTTTGAGAGCAATGAGTTATATTTTGTTCCTTAGAATTCAGTTTCAGTGTCTTATTTCTTTTATTGAAGCCTTATGAATTCACCTCTGGAAAAAAACTCCACTTTTCCATGAGAAACGGTGAACAATGGGGTGGATGCAGATTCCAGCTGCACGCAGTCTTTTGTTGTTCCACGGGAGACAAGGTGGAAGAAATCCGTAAGCCAAATGTGCAAGTTCCACTCTCTGCTTACACCTTCTGTCTCGCAGGCGCTGGACAATAAAAGATAAATAGGTCATTTCACAGCATTGTTATTGTGGTACAGAGAAGGGAAAATAATCTCTCTTAAATCAGAAAACAGCCAGCTCTTTTCCCCTAAACTGTCTAATGCTGCTACGGAGGTTTGTACTGTGGATTTATGGAGAAACAGAATTAATGCACCATTCATAAAATTTCTAGCATATAATCATTAGGATAACCACCTCAATGCCAAACCTTATCCTATTGGATTCCTAACATGGGAAATATCACAATTAAAAGAGGAAAAAAAAATACAATCAATGGAAAAGACAAAAGACAGTTTTGGGCATAACAAAAACAGGCAAACAGCAGCTATAGGAAGAACAGAAACAAACAGTAGAACAGAGTAGGAGTTCATTAATACTTCAGTATTTTTGAAATGCATTAACATCAGCAAAACAAGAAATAACTGTGTGAATATGAGCCTTTCAGGTACTTTAAAAACTTTATATTTAGAAAAGTAACTGACGTTTTTGCTGTGATGGGCAGATGCCCTCACTCGAGCAATGACAACAGCAGCCAGTTGGTGTTTTTTTCTCTGCTAGTGCTCCTGCTGTTATCTCAATAGTGGCAGCAGGAAGAGCAAAAGCTTAAGGGGAAGGGATACCATATAAAGACGGCAAGTCTTTAAGTATTACTTGCAACCACTGCTTTCGTGACACAAAGGTGCAATCACTTCCTGGCATCTCATATACATATGTGCTTACCTTTGGTTACTTCTGAGAGATACCTTGTTCTATGCCTGACAGTGAAGTCTTCTCTGCTGATTTCTTTTCTCCTGCAGTTTAGTTACACTGGAAAAGGAAATCTAGCTGAGCCTCCCATAAAAGTTAAGAAACAGTTCTGTTCAAAATTGCGCTTTGATTGAAGTGCAAAAGTTCAAAGCCCAAACCAGCTAAATATATAGTAGAGAAAACAGTTCACATTCCTTAGTAATGAAAAATATACCAATTTATCACATGTTATATTCTTCCAGTTTGACTTCCATCTTTTATAAAAATAAAAGGAAAATTATAGGTATATTTCACAGGGGCATAAAGAACTGCTGAAAGTTCATTGTAAGCTGTGACCATGCATGAAAAATGAAAAGAACATGACATCCTGGTTTAAGTAAGTCAAACCAAACAGAATTGTAAATCATTGACAAGATCAAAAATTACTTGAACTTAATTGTGACAGACCACAGGTAGGGGGTGGTCATGATAAATATTTCCAGTACAAGGCAAATGAAAGAAACTTACACTGATGCAAAGTGCATACAATAAAAATTGCTGATTCAGTTGTAAGTCTAATAAGGAACCTTACCTAAATCATAACAAAATAGTTGCCTGTATAGAAAACAAAATGCATTTTTCATGTACTTCATGTATTTCATGAAAATAATAACTTGCAAATTAGATCTAAATAGCAAGATTATGGTCTTTTCTGACACTGAAAATACATCAAAACCGTAGTCTAGCTCTATTAATGTAAATATACATTAAACTCAAACTTTAAAAAGGGTAATATTGAACCAATTGAGCAATTACAAATCCTGTTTAGATCCACGTAACTCTTATGTTGTCTTCAGGGAAAATATGACTCAGTGGTTTACATTTAATTAACTATTTTTGACAATAAATATGATGATATCATTTATCTGACTTTGCAACTGGCATGTACAACCTGTATACAGCCTGTAAAACAATGGTTAGCTCTGCACTCATGGTCTCTCAGTTGCCCAGATGAGGGAACTAATGTGTGTGTAGTGGAACTTCCTTCAAGTTTGTGTAGTCAGCTACCCTCCTAACTAAAACTAGTCTTCAAGGGGGGCTGAGGTGCTTCTTACCTCTATCACACCAGGTGCACAGGTAGAACACTTCCAGGTGGTTAAGGCAAAGTTGAGAGCTGAAAAGGGCTTTCTATGTGGCAACCCCCCCCCTCAATTTATTAATTTATTTATTTATCTATCTATCTATTTATTTATTTATTTATATCACATGAGAATCTGAAGTATCATGGTGTTTCCTTTTTTTTTTTGTTGTTTCAATTTTATTTAATTATTGTTTTTAAATGGAAAGCATTATTTTGTTATGGTATTCAATAATACAGCAAGACACAATGAAGGTCAGCTTTTTAATGCTGACCACAGTACTACGTGAACAATAATACTATATAGGAAAATCAGGAAATACTGGAAAATTATAAACCAATTGACATTGCAATCCATGAGTCAGCTCCCAACAGAGTAATTAAGATTCCCATTAATTTCAGTGTTTTGAGCTGAGTTACATTGAGGTGGAATCTTAAGCATAATTTACATGCATATGGACATTATGCAGAAATAAATTATCAGGGTTTCTAGCTACAGAAACTCATCAGCTAGCTGCCCAATATGTCAATGACTCCCCCAGACTCATTATCAGAGACTGCAGTCTGCCTACAAATAACACATTCTCCAAATGCTATCTCCCTGGAAAACGATTCATGTCTGGTATCATGCATACAAGAATGTAGGAATAGTCTTGACTTACAGCACAGACCACTAGAGGTAACACTTAATCAGATTATCACTTTATCCAGCCAAAGATAGTTATTTACCTTCTGTCTGTGCAAAACCAAAAAAAAAAAAAAAATTCAAAACTTAATCATTGCTTAGTTTCCTGCAGAAAGAAAAAACACAGGAATCTGTAAGACCAAGTTGTTGCTATTCCTGTGGTGCAATACTTCACTGCACTCCCGCCTCCCTTTTTAAGGTCAGCAATGGTTTTATTCAGCATCTGCGTACTAAAACGAGGTAACAACACTGGGAGTTCTTGCACCATCACCCCAGCAGGGATAAAAAGTCTTTTCCACTACCATCACAGCTGAAAAGCCACCACTAGTTATAACTGTCACTCTATGCAGTCAACAAGCTAAGCAATGTCTGGACAAAGCAATAGAAACTATCAAGGATTCTTTCTTTGTTGAGAGCAGCCCCTTTGGGAGGGAGTTGCTGAGGGGGCACATATGCAGGGTAAGTGGAAGTAAGCGAAACGAAGTATAGTGGGGGCGAGGCAAGGTGTGGGAAACAGCGAGTGACGCGGATGTTGTGGCCAATCATGGGGCAACTTTGAGTGTGTGGAAAGTGCGTGGAAAGCTCGTGGACAATACCCCTCTCCCTATCCGAAATGTAGTGCTTAGCGAATGAGGACCTGTAACTGTAGAACGATTGTGTGCACTTCCTGAGTGTGTGCTTCCTGGGTGTTTCCTGAGAGAGGTGTTTCCTGGGTGCTTGCTGGAATGGCTTCCTGATTGATTGCGTCGGGCTCGACTGCTCCTGGCCGCGGCATTTCTTTATGGGAAAACATGATCTAAATGAATAGCAAGCTAGAAAAGCACAAAATCCTAAGCCAATCTAGCCTATACAAACTGCTTTATTATCCTTACCAGTGTTTGGATACCTTCTATGTACTGAGAATCAAGATGCTCTGAAAAATATCAATGCCAGAACACGTTGTGTATCCCTATCTGTCCTGATCTGAGCAGAGAAGGAATTAATAACTACAAATAATGCTAATGCAAAAATAATTTATATGTGTTTCAGAAGTGTAGTCACTTGTGTTTCCACAGAGAGGCCCAAACCTCAGGATTCAGGAGAGGTGATGACTTTTCTGCAGTTTTCTATTTACGGTTGGACTAGATGATCTTGCAGGTCCTTTCCAGCCTTGTGTTTCTATGATTCTATGATTTGCAGGCAAAATCCACATTAGGCAGAGTTTACCTAGCAACAACACATTAGCACCTTTGCTAATATCTTGGATTCTGAAAAATGACATTTTGGACTCTCACAGATGAGCATCATTCCTAATAATAATAAAAATAATAGATACTTCTTCAGGAAATATAATATATTTTAGATTTTAGCACTAGTATTGCTTCATCTTCCTTTTTTTTTTTTTTTTTTAGTCTTAAAGAAGTGTATATTTAGTGAACCATGTACATTTTTTTGAGCATTTGAATCCACATTTATTAAACTAATCTTTGTAATAAAATGTTGCGTGCTACGGTGGAGAGCTAACTTTTTTGTTAGCTAAGTAAAGTATCTCCTTTTACAGGCAAGTGTTAGATTTATTATGTATTCCAAAATTCTTATAATCCTAGCTTTATCCTTACTTTACTGTCTTTTGAAAACAACATCCCATACACTGAGAGAAAATTTCCATAGGTGTCAGTGAGCCTTTTGAGAACCCCATGCAGAAAAACACAATTCCAAAACTTTAGAGCAAAGATGTGTTGAAATAAAATGTAGATCTCAAACTCTGAAATTACCCTTAAAGAGCTGTTTTTTCTGTTTAGGAAACCATAACATATGAATTTTCTATGGATCTTTAAATACCAACTTACATAAATGTTTTTTCTTGTCTGTTTTGTTTAAATACATCTTTCTTGGTAGTTGCCTATCCTATGATGAAAAGATATTTTTGCTTAATTGGTGGCATGGGAGTATAGATGCGTTATTATTGTATTCCATATGTGCTGTATACTTGAATTCCAGGCCTGCAGCTTTGTGCCAAACACGGATATACTGTGAAAGGCTAAACAACAAGGAGAGAAGCACATGAAGAATACCAATGAAGCATAAAACAATCCAAAAGCATTTAAAAGACTTTCTTTTTTTAAAGAGAATTTTTGAGTTACCCTGAATTTCTACATAATCATCTTCCTTTGGACTGGGATTTTTAAATTATTATTATTGCATTGTCATTGTTAAAAGAATTTTGTTTACTGAGTTCTTTAATACATTCAAGATGCCCTTGTCTAATGCAAAATATTATGTTCCTTAATAGGTTTTTGTTATGGTTGCTGTTAAGGGAAAAAAAAAACCCTGATAGAATTAGACAACAAACTGGGTAGATAATGTACCATGTAGGTGACTTAGAGCATACAACATGTGATTTAAATTTTGAACTTACAGTCTGCTGTAAAAGAGAAACATTGTACAAAAATAATTTATTTCTGTAATAATTTATTTGTCCATTGCTCACTCAAATGGAAGAAAAATCAGTAAGCAAATGTGTCATATTACTCCTTTCCTGGGATGGAGAGTCATGTTGATAATTGATTAGTTCATTTCTAAGGGATGCTGCAGCAGATTTTCTGATTTTTTTGCCCTTGTATTAGTGGTTCAGCAATTCTTTGCAAAGTTCAATGAGGTTCATTAGCTTATCTGAAGAAAATGGATCTAGTACTTTCAAGGCAGCTTCTTTCTGTGACTTTTCTAATTAAATCTCTTCCATCAGATAAAAAACTGCCCTTTTAACTTGACAAACATTTGTTCTAATTTGGCCTTTGCTGTTTTTTTATACTTGTACTTCTCTCTCCCTCTCTCTTTCCCTCTCTCTCCCTCTCTCTCTCCAAAACCAGCAGCACCAGCTGTTAGTCACAGGATCACACTGTCTGACATTTACTCTGAAACTGCTTGCTTATTAAAATATTTCACTGTTAGACAAGCTTATCAGCTGAAATACACAATAAAGAAGTTCCATTATATTGGGTGAGTACCTTTCTAATAAAATGCTTTTCTAGTATTTCAGCACACAACTATTAATGTATGTTTTTGTAGATATAAAATTAAATTAACCTTCCCTGGAAGGTTGTTTTGAAAGCTAGCTAATCAAGCATTAGTCTGGTGGGAAGTCCCAATTCACAACAAAGTAGTACATTGTATATAGAAGCGGCTGAAGTTTTATAGGGACAGCATATTAGTCTACTCTTTTATCAGCATCCTCAAAAAAATTGTCAGTTTCAAGAGCTCTGTTTCAGAGTGGATTATCCTATAGGGAGGGGAAAGAAGGTTCAAGAAAAGTTTAATCAAAGCACTTTTTCACAATGCTTGAAAAACGTTGTTAAAAGCTTTCTGTGGACAGGCCAATCACTCACTAATTCTTCAGATATGTACTTTTCTTCTATGCGAAATAATGTGATACAAGGTTAAGCGCTCACTGAGGAACCAAGAGTTTGGGCTTTCAGTTTTCACATTGGACTATGGGAAGATACGTTCAGACTGTGACAAGCATCGCTGTACACAATTTATGCTGCTATTCTTTAACACTCTTCAGTGTCATTAGCTTGCCAGCCGTGTAGTCTGTAAGTAATAGGTTGCAATAGCAGCTAAAATTGACAAGAGCTTAGCCCAGAGCATGGATTGAATGTAATTCATAGGGTTCCTGAGTTAATTTCCAATACCTGTTTCATCAAGGCAGACTGATAGATGGCTGCCAGCATCTTCTGGCTTTATCTGTACATCCCTGTGTCTTTTACTGCCATCATTCTGGAGCTGCTATTTTTTTCCTTCCTTTCTCTTTTCTTCCCCATTTCCAGCCCCTGTTTTTCTCTCCAGTCTTTTTTTTTCTTCCTTTTTTTTTTCTCTGTCTTTTTTTTTTTATATATATATTTTTATTTTTTTAACATTCTTTCCCTTACATTTGCTCATTCCTATTTCCATAACTCTAAATGGAGCTTACTCTACAGGCACATGATTCATTTAGATTAGAGGCCCTTCCGGCTAAATGCAGGACCTTCAGATGTTATTGAAGTGCATTTTTCCATGTGGCCCTGTTTAAAGTGATGTTTCTTTAGGGACTGAAGGGTGAAATATGAAGTTATCTGGGAGAGTAAATCTGAGATGTTAGACAGATGGTGAAGTGTCAGTGATTCCACAGAAATGCATTTCATTTTTATATAGGAGACGCTTTCAATCAGTTTCAGCCTGAGAAGACAGTTGCTCTTATTGCACCACTGGCATTTCATGTGGTTTTTTTTCTGTTTTGTTTTGGTTTTGTTTGTTCATTTGTGTTTATTTTTTAGATCAATACAGTCAATAAAACAATAATAAATTTTATGTATATTTATGAATGAGTTGGATGCAAATGACAATTCAGGATATCAAAATTGAGAGGAGAAAAGCAATACAAATAAGGAAAAGAAAGAAATATTGTCCAATGAAGTCACAAAAAATATGTTTGGTAAAAAAATATACCCATTTACTGTGGATTATGCAAATAAATTCCTAACATCACCTGTATTTGAGAAATATGTTCTGATACCAAATTTGTTATTTAGACCGTGCAGAATAACACTGATTCTTGTAGACCTCATGGGTGTACTGCCAATTTTAAATGTGCTTTCAGAGCATATCCTCCTGTAATGGAGGTACTATGTTTTGAACTTTTGAGAGTTTTTAAAATAGGCTACAAATAGTATGCAGGGACTCCACATGAAGATTCATTCTCTCGAGCCACCACTACTTCTTCTCTGTGGGCAGCAAAGATTT
>VZTM01008635.1:37407-48437 GCA_013400555.1 Jacana jacana
ATCCCTCCCCTGGCCCAGAATAAGACTGATCACGCTTGAGGCACTGTATTCTGAGAGCTGCAGGGCCTCCAAATTATCACTGCTCCCCCCTATTTAAAGTAGATGTTAGCTACACTAAATAATTGGTAACTCTCTTGTAGATTTGGAGTTCAAGGCCTTACTGGAATGATGTTGCTCCCCTCATGACATAGCAGGTTATTTTCTTCAAGATTTTCCTTAGTGAACTTCTGGTTAAATTATAAAAGGGGGAAAACAATAGAACAAAACCCAAAAATCAACCTTCATCCTAATTTCTACTTGCATAGCAAAGTAACCCTCCAAGACCAGGAAAACACATTGATTAGTAGATGTTGGTGACTAGAAATCATGTCTATGGTAAAAGTGACCCCAAACTAAGATATGGGCAATGGCATGACAACGGAATTTTGACAAAGGACAGTAGACAGTAGCCTATTCCTTTCTCTTAGGAAAAAAGCAAAGAAAAGCAAAGATAAATACTTCTTAGGTCCCTTAGTTATAAGGTTTTACATGGAGATAAGCTACTTCAGAACTTTCTGATGCACCTAGCACCAACTTCTATCAGAGAAGGACGCTCAGGACTACTTATCTAAGCAGGACTCTGAGACTGTGATGACTTTGCCAGTTGTCTAAGTACACTCTACTCAGACTAAGTATCTGTAAAATATCTAGGTATTTCCATTCAGATACTTTAACCACAAAAACTACATTCTTTGCCAAATCTGTTTTTAAGGAGATTTTATGTACTGTAGTGGGCTCAGGTATAAAGTGATTACTAGAGGAATTAATAGTTGTGGGCTGCTTAGATATTTTAATCTTGCGTATGTAGTCTCTCTCTGATAAAGGAAAATAATGCGTCTAAATCCACCTAGATAGTGAAAAAGCATGCAAAGAAGATGTGAAGAAATACCCAAAACATACTGTTGTTTTACCATTTTTATCTCTTCCAGTCTTGATCTCTTCAGTTTCCTGATACTTACTTCTATTTGCCACATTTTGTTTATCCATATATACCTTCTCTACAGTTTCTCAATGTGCGAATATTTGAAATGCCCTCAAGGTACATATCCAGCCTTGTATATTCAATTCAATTTCATTATGTTTGTAGATTTCGGTCCTGAAATAAATTCTGCAGCATGTGGTGAAACAATAAACTTTGCAGGCTTACGGTGCATTCTGAAAATTCTAATGGTATTGTTACTGATGTACCTGTTTCAAACTGCTCAGGATTTTAAAATTATTGCAGTTTTGTTCTGTCCAGTTGTTACTTCTTTTCCTTTTTGTATGATGCTTTTTTACATGATATATAAAAAAAAGCTTTGATTGTGCATAAACATTAAAATCATGTTTAGCATTTGTTTATTGTAATAATATGATCAAATTCTGAAGGTATTCTGTATGTATACTACAGAAACAGCTTTTAAAAAAGGACTAGGAAATTTATTGTTACTGCTGTTATTGCTAGTCTTCAGAAGCTCCCACTGTGTATGTTGTAGTTTTAAAACATAAAATAAAAACTCTTCATATTTATGTTGTCCTCATTATAATGGAGTTTGATCATCTCACAAATAATGCGTTTTTCTTCACAATAGAGTTCTCTTTGAGGTAGGCAAGTGCTATTATTTCCATTCTGTTTTTCAGGAATGAAGTTGGTAATGTGTAGGTCAAGACAACAAGAAAAAGCAATTAGTTATCTAACAATTCAGATGGGAATTTCTAGGGAATGTAGATGCCTAAATCTCAAAGACAGCTATAAGTCTCATCTTTAACTACCTAAACACCTTTCTATATGGATGTTTTTCTCACATATGAACTATCTATATAGATTAAGTTAGTTGTGTAGGTACCTTCCATCACCAACTGAGAGTGAGATCTTCCATAATTTTTGGAGGTTAGATATATCTCTTGGTATGAGCTTGTGTCCTGTTTTCAGTTAGGACAGAGCTAATTTTCTTTCTAGGGGTTATTGTGTTTCAAATTTGGCACAAAAGAAATGTCAGTAACACATATTGTTTTAATTGCTGACAGTTGATGTTTATACTTTTCAAGGACTTTTTTTTTTTTGGCTTCCCATAGAAGCTGAGAAGTCCAGAGAGAATGATAGAATGATCAGTGGAATATTCCATACCATAGAGATTATGCTTAGTATATAGATGACGTTAACTGGGGGGTGGGTACTCACAATCACTCTTCAGGATGGTGCCAATTCACCAGGTGGTATGAGTGGTTTGTGTCATTATTTTTGTTATTATTGGTTTTATTATAATTGATATTTTCTTTTTCTGTTATTATTCTATTAATTTGTCTTTATCTCAGGACACAAGGTCTTCTTTTTCCTTTCCTTTCCTCTTCTTTTCTTCCTCTTCTCCTTACCCTTCTGGGTGAGGGGAAGGGGTGCAGAGGACCTGCACTGTCCTAATTGGTAGCTGGGATTAAACCACAACAGTCCTTTTTGTGTCCAATGGGGGGCACAAAGGGTTGAGATAATGATAAAACTTGACATAAGCATTAATTGTTAGTAGTCACAATATTGCATCTTGTAACATGTATGTACTCCCTGTTATGGTGTTCATCATCCCTGGCAAATGGCTCAAGATTATAATTTTTCTGTGCCTTGTGGTGAGGGTTTACGATATCATGAAATTGGATGTGTTATGCCTGTGCTTGTTAATGACTAAGAATGATGAACAAGAGAAAATTTCAGGAGCAGTTTCATCTTTCTACTTTGGAAATGGAGTGGAAAATTTTAGTAATTACACTTTTTTTACCTTTCCTCTTTGGAGAACCAGTCTGTGGAGGAGACAACTTCCTTCACCTCTCTCTTCTCCAGGCTAATTACAACAGTATTTGAGAATTCTACATACCCCTGGGATGCTCAGATTTGCATACTCCTATTGCTTTGGTCTTCTCTCTGTTTCAGGTCTTGCTGAGGGTTAAACATTGCTGCATATGCAGGCACACTTCTCCAACCCCTGCAAGGAGGACTGTACAATGCCCACGACAAGTGTTGTGGCTACTCCAGTCCCAGAGACAGGCTCTGCAGCTATTCCAACCCCCATGATGGGTGCTACTGCTACTCCAATACCCATGATGAGTGCTGAAGATACTCTAACCCCTATGACATGTGCTATGGCTACTGGACCAGAGAACCCACCATACTTATACAGTTGCACCTATACAGAAAAATACACAAAACAACCAGTTCATTTAGCAAAGGATGAAAGTGAACCACAGTCATCATGAGAACAGGAGGAAGAACAAGAGGAAGTCACCTGACCCTTTTCCCTGGATGAGCTGCAAGCTATATGAAAAAATCTCAGTTTTCATCCTGGTGAGCAAATTGTCACCTAGCTGCTCTGACGCTGGCATAACAGGGCCAGTAGCTCGGAAGTAGAGGGCAGAAAAGCCAAGCAGTTGGGATCTCTATCTAGGGGAGGGCTCATTGACCCATTTGGCAGATGTTTCTACAAGTTTCTACATTGGCAGTAATGAGCTGTGAGACAGAGGTACCAACAGTGGATGCAGTGGCTACAACAATACGAAGAAAATCTTTCTACTTCTGTATGGGTATTCATCTGAGCTGTGGAAAGAATCACAGAATCAAATGGACTTGGATGTCCACCAGCTCAGGGAAAGTAGGTTCTACTCTCCACCTGTACATATGAGAATCTCAGCTATCAGGAGTAAGAATTCCCTGACTCAAGAAAGAGGGTATACAGGCTATCCACAGTGATGAGAAAAAACAATGGTTTTATCTCCATAACCACAAAAGGATTAATTAGTTTTTCAGAGTGTGTGGTTCTTTCTTTTGCAGAGAGTGGCTGGCTGATAAACTTGAAATTAGGTGATGGAAATTAGATGAGATTAATCCAACTTTAGCTGACTTATCTGATATTGTGTGGAAAGAGTGTGGCAGGAGAGGAGGTTTCAAGAGGTTCCTCTGAAACCTCAAAGCTTTTAGTTGCATGGCCCACTGCCTTCAAAACAGTAACATGCAGATATAGTCTCTTTAAGCAGATCTATCTGAAGATTTGGGAACCGAAATAAAACATAAACATACAAGTATGATGACTTGGGGGAGTTACTTACTGGTTAACATGCATAGCTGGTATAACTTACGTAGCTGCTGCAATGCATTCGATTTGAAATATAACTTGTTAGTCTTATTTATGTCTCCAGGATCATTTTGCACACAGACTTTGCCTTTTATGAGCTCAGATTATTTTCATCTTTAAAAGGTCTTTACAGCACATTGCAGGACAGCCTGGAAAGAAGAATGTTTGCATTGCTGACAAACTGATATACCACTAAAAATAAATAAAATAACTTATCACAAACTATTGCCCAAAGTGACAGTTGAATTAGATGAAAAGTCCCTTCCAAGTTAGACAATTCTATGATTCTAAAGAAAAAATTCCCAAAGAAAGTTGGCAAAATTTTGTTTTTTCAAACATTTTTTCAATCATTGAAGTTCATTGTAAGTTTTTTTATTGCTATGGATTTTATGTGGACAGAAATGAGATACAATGGTGATAAGCAGCACAAAAAATACCCAAACAAACAAGAGACACACATGCAATTTAATTCCATATAGTACTCCTAAAAACCAGCAACTGAAAATTCTTCCCGATTTTCAAACACTCTCTGGTTTTATTCTTCAATTTCTCTTCTGATTTTTACTACAGGATTATTTTTTAGAAATTAATGGTCTCATGCAGAATCTTCAAAATAAAGGAAAATATTTGTTAGTAAATATTTAAATATTTAATGTTTAATATTTTTTTAGTCCAAAGCACATGATGACTACATCTATTTTGTTATGTTTTCTTTCTAAAATTAGCCCTATTTTCAAAGTAATGCTCTGTACCGTAATGCTTTATGTACCCTAGCTGTTTTTTCTCAATGCCTACTTAATTAACTTAAAACTTACAGTACTTCATCAACTTTCCTTACTTTTACTTTTGTATTCATTTTGTAATACAGGATGGTGCTATTATAAGGCAATTGGTGTCTAGATTTCTGTCCAAGATCATTAATCCTGTAATAGTTTCCGAAGAACTTTGTATTACAACTTCTGCTACTGTGGAGAGATGGAATACTGCAACCTGTATAACTGTAAGAACGAAAATGAGTGAACATATGATCAGAACTGTGGTTTTCTTCCGGTAAGAAAATAACAAATTAAAAAAAGGTAAATATTTAAGGAAAAAGCAGTGGGAGAAAGAGATTTGGGGAACTTAGGCATAAATATGTCCAATCTAGCTTTAAGCTCATAGATATGATATCTAAATAGGATTGCAGTCCATTAATGTTCCCTGTGTAGGAAGCAGGGAGGCACATCCAAGTGGTGATTTAGACTGAAAACCCCTTTGTAGACATTTATCTCTCACCACTGATTATAAAGAAAGTTTATACTGACAGTTTCTTAAACTGCATCTCAGCAAAACCCTCAAATTTAGGCAGGAGGAACTGAGGCCCTAGGGGATGCTTCATCAACATTTACAATGAATAGCTGAAGAAAAACTGAATGAGGGAAAGAATTCATTGAAATGGAAAAAAAAAAGCAAAAAGCAAACCCAATTCAACCTTTAATCAATACTTGCTTAAAAAACCAAACCAAACCAAACCAAACCAAACCAAACCAATCCAAACCAAACCAAAAGCTTAATTTCAGTGTCTCTAGATATTTCTTAATGAAAAGTTATCACCAAAAGCATTTATCCTGTGCTGAGTAAATTGTTTTATATTTGTGCTGGAATTTGGAAAGTAGTTGTGTCAGATAAATCTAAAGGTTCTTGAGGAACATTAAGTCCTTTTTAGCTGATCTTGTTTCAGTTCCTCCAGGTCACGGATTTTAAGACGAAAAAGAGAGAAAGACAGACCGTTATCCTTAAACTTGTAAAATGGCAGTAACTCATTTCTGTAATTGCAGTCTTGAGATAGGTTTTTCTTCTGTCTTGCTGGTAGAATTATTTTTACACATGGTTTTATTTCTAGAAGTAGGATTTTAGGACAAAGGGACAAAATTATGTTATGAACAAAGCATTTGTTCTTAGATTGAAATATCTGATGAAGTCACATCACAGGTTAGTCTGTTTATTTTTCAATGGCTGGTTTTGTTTTTTATCTAGCTGTCTAAAATAGCAGATTGACTATAAACTACTGCTTTAGTAGTTTTAGTATAGTTAGTATAGTGTAACTAACACATGAGACTTTCCTGAATGGGCTCCTACTCCCTTTGAACTTCCACCATTTACAAATAATATATTTTTAATGACAGGGTACTCTGCATTTGTTCAAAGCACAAATTATTACCATTTTATTTATTTACTGCTTCTATACTGTTCCTAACAGGACTATAGCTTCATTGGGGTAAACACTTATATGTATTAAACAAAGGTGCAGTACCTTCACAATCTAAGTGCAATATAGAATTACTGTGATCTTTAACTGTTGCTATGTTTTTTAAGAAAATATAAAATGTCTTTCCTATCTCTACATCAGAATGTTTTTAAAAAACCCAATAATGATTTCATCAGACGTTACCCTTTCCTACCACTCATATTTTTCTCACTTAGGTGCTGTCTGTTACTTCCTCCACGTTAGTTTATCTGAAGTAACAAACAGTTTAATGTGTATTTGTAAACTATGGCTAGTGATGTGAACTCACATTTGCTTGTTGTCTAAATGATGGTTGTTCTATTTTGATCTGTAAGTACATTTTGGTTTTTGTTTGTCCAACAGTGGACACATGGAGATTTTTGAATTTGGCACAACATTTGTCACATATAAGACATTTTAATGTATCTTTTAAATAACTGTTGCTTTTGTTTTTATTTCTGAGTGTTTGCAGATATGGATAGAAAGATATATAGAGATATAATGCACATACATATATATTATATTTTAATTTATGTTATAAAGAAAATTTTGCAAGCTATATAATCAAATTTACAAAGATATTATTATTTTCAAGTAGCAAAGATATTATTATTTTCAAGTAGAAACTCACAATCTTCATCGTTAACTGAGGTATAAAACTTTTAGGAACAAAATCACAGAATAAGAGTACAGTTGAGGTTGGAAGGGACCTCAGGAAGTTGGTTGGTCCAACCTCTCTGCTTAAGCAAGGCCACCTACAGATAGTTGCCCAGGACCATGTCCAGGCAGATTTTTAATATCTCGAGGGAGGGAGAAAGAAAAAAGTGTTTCCTGGTGTTCAGATTTCTCCTATTTTGTTCCAGTCTGTGCCCATTCCCTGTGGCCCTGCCACTGAGCACTGCTGTAGAGAAACTGGCTCTGCCTTTGCACTCTCACTTTAGGTTTTTATATACATTAGAAAGATCTCCCTGTGTCCAGGCTAAGCAGTGACAGAATCACAGAATTATTACAGTTGGAAAGGACCTCTGAGATCATCAAGTCCAACCATACACAAAACCACAATCCACTCCGTACAATCCTGGCCACTAGAGTATGCCCTGAAGTACCACATCTACACGTGTCTTAAATACCTCCAGGGATGATGACTCAACCACCTCCTGGGGCAGGCTCTTCCAGTGCCTGACCACTCCTAATATCCAGTCTAAACTTCTCCTGCTGCAACTTCAGACCATTTCCTCTGGTTCTGTCATTATTCACTTGGGAGAAGAGGCGAACACCACCACTCTACAACCTCCTTTCTGGTAGTAGTAGAGGTCAATGAGATATCCCCTCAGCCTCCTCTTCTTCAAACTCAACATGCTCAGTTCCCTCAGCCTCTCCTCAGAGGACTTGTTCTCTAGACCCATCACCAACTTGGTAGCTCTCCTCTGGACACTCTCCAGTGCTTCAATGTCCTTCTTGTAGTGAGGGGCCCAGAACTGAAAACAGTACTCAAGGTGAGGTTTCACCAGTGCCAAGTACAGGGGCACAATCACTTCCCTACTCCTCCTGGGCCACGCTATTCCTGACACAAGCCAGGATGCTGTTGACCTTCTTGGCCGCCTAGCCACACTGTTGGCTAATGTTAAGCCGGCTGTCCAACAGCACCCCCAGGTCCTTTTCTGATGGGCAGCTTTCCAGCCACTCTTTCCCAAGCTTGTAGTACTGTATGGGGTTGTTGTGACTGAAATGCTGGACCTGGTATATGGCCTTATTGAATCTCATACAATTGGTGCTGGCCCATCGATGTGACCTGTCTAGGTCCCTCTGTAGAGCCTTCCTACCCTGAAGCCGATCAACACTCCTACCTAGAGTTGCAGCTCTCTCAGCCTTTTCTCATTGGATAGATGCTCCAGTGCCTTAACTATATTCGTGGCCCTTTTCCGAACTCTTTCTGGTAAGTCCATGTTCTTCTTTTACTTGGGAACCCATAGCTGGACAGGACTCCAGGTGCAGCCTTACCAATGCTGAGTTGAGAGCAAGGATCGTTTCCCTCAACCTGCTGGCAGCCCTCCTCTGAATGCAGCCCAGGATGCCATCAGTCCTCCTAGCTGAATGGGCACATTTAGTGTCCAGCAAGATCCCCAGGTCATTCCCTGCAAATCTGAAACAAACTTTGTTCTCTAAAATTTGAATCATTTATTGAAGGTATCTGCCTTTTTCTATTAGTTGTAGCCAAAAATAACACAACTAAGATGAAATAATGTGGGATGTGTCCAACTCTATAAGCATAATGTAGAAGTGATCAGAAAGCATTATAATATGTACTGGAGTAAGTACAACAGCTCACTGTGATCTCACTGTAAAGAGTATCTTTTCCTTATTTATCATGTAATACTTCCTTATGTCTGAA
Source organism: Jacana jacana (assembly GCA_013400555.1). NCBI lineage: Eukaryota > Metazoa > Chordata > Aves > Charadriiformes > Jacanidae > Jacana > Jacana jacana. The sequence goes on from VZTM01008635.1 coordinate 46,199, forward strand.
ATAAGAAAACATTTGTAAATTATTCATGCATTTCTGAGCTATTACTAAGTAATTATTTCTCAATAGTTCCACATATAGACAAGCTCTAAATACAAGAAATACTTACATTTTTTCTTGGAGTAATATAGTTGAAACAATATAGCCATGACCCAGTGCAATGAAGTATAAAGAAGGGTCTGAGTACCCAAACACTTGCCCTGTGGATTCGTGGATTCATAGATACAGTCACTGATTGGATCTGTTTGTGTCTGAGGTAGAAATAGATGTGGAAAGCCAGCAGGCAGCATGTTCCTCAGAGACAGGAATCCTGTCCGTATCAGAAAACTCAGCACAGAAATTGTGAGCAAGGACACTGTCAGCTCCTGTTTGCTTCTACCTTATTTAGGAAAACAAGACTTTATGCCTCTTCCATGGAGGTACATTGGATGGCACCAAAAAAGCACCCAGCCAGTATCTATTTCACTTCATGATAGAAACTTAACAGTAAGACCTGAATGATACCTGTCCAGGATCAACAATATGTAAGTACATAAAGTAACCAGTTTATTGGTTTAATTCAATATTGCAACGTTGCAAAAGGTTGAAACTACTCTTGAGAAGGAGAGCCAAAGAGAGGTTTGTTGTTACTGAGCTTTCCAAGCAAAGAACACAGAAACAAGGTCACAAGTCTCAAAGTAATAGGAGTCTTTCTAGATGACAAAGAATAACATGATTTAGGAAAAAAAATGGACAGAGTTTTTTCTGTGAAATGATTTGGTCTTAAGGAAAAATTTATTCATTTACCGGCTTGTCTAATGCCTTATATTGAGACCATAAGACATCAGTGCTAATGATGTCAGTCTGTTACAAGTAAATAAAAACTCCACCCTGAGAGAAGAGGCTTCCTGTAAATTGACTCTTGCAGGGGTGACTTAAAGGCACCATCTATAGAAGTTTCCACTGACATACATCTGTTGTTTCTGGCCCTCTGCCCAAGAGTGCTGGTGGCAATCCACCCATTTGCCCACATTTCCCATATGTGAAACTCCAAGCGTAGTGCTGGAAAGGAGGACAGAAGGAAAGGAAATGTGATTCAAAACCTGAGATGAGTCTGAAAACCAACCAGGTTATACTCTCAGATTTCAGTGTCATACTCCCTTATGCATGAATCCAAATGTAACAAAAAGATCATGAGGTTTCCAAGTTTAACCAAAGGCCCCATCTTTGTCTATGATGTTCTATTGTCTATGATATTCTAACTGAAGACTTCTGATGCTCTTAGCTTAGAACATGTAAATTTACTGATTCCTAACACAGAGATTTTTATTGGATCAATTGTCAGATCTGGGCATTAGCCTTACATCTGATTTAATAGATCTGATGTGGAAATCCACTTTAGCAGATCTCTCAGGAGATCATCTGTGGTCTACCATTTCACTTCTGGACAGTGTATAACAAAACTTGGAGAGGAAAATGTATTTAACCACAGGGACAGCAATATAATACAGTAACTGTCATTTTTACATTCAAAAGTTTGCATAGCTGAACAAAGCTTTGATTCTGATTTAGGGGTTACAGTTAGTGCTTAATTTTGTCAAGATGCAGTGGTGATAACTGCATGGACTGTAACATCTTCAGGTGAGCAAACACATTGAAGACTGTAAGAATCATGCTAGAATTCAGTACAATATAAAGGCAAACACATTTCAAAGTAAATTGTGACTACTGACACTTGCTTCCATTTAATTTTTATTAACTATTGCTTATTACCTGAGTCAAGAAAAATCTGTGCATTATTTTATCAAAATGTGAACAGGTATTTTTCTAAACAGGTCCTCGAAGACTCTTTAAGCATCTTTTGCCATTGCTAAAGTACTTAAGGAAGTTATTAATGAGCACTGCAATATTACACAGATTCCATGGTACAAAGTGACCAGAGGGAAAGAGACAACACTAAGTGGAATTCATGGGACTAGGGAGGGGATGAGGAAAGAGAAACAGTCAAGGACAATTTTACTTAGACAAATGAGTAGGATAAGATCTACAGCCAGGAAAACAAATTAAGAGGCTGAGAAAGAAACAAATGAGCAATAAAACAAAACTCCACAGAGCAAAGCCATGCTTGTGATAAAAGGAGCCAGTAATATATTTTAGAGGCACAACACAAGAATTTTGTGCACACTTTCATCTGTAAGGTAGCATAAGGAAGTCTAGCAGTTTGTTTGCTCTTATGTAGGCATGGCACATATCATCCACTGTA
>VZTM01008637.1:493-78138 GCA_013400555.1 Jacana jacana
AGTGTTGTTGTTTTTTCTTGCACCTTTTTAAAAACTGAATTCCTTTCATTCCTTTGTATGATGTATGTGTAGTTGTGTGTTCTTGCTCTGTCCCTCAACCGCATCAACAAAGTTCTTGCTTTGTTCTCCTTTGGTAGATATAAAGAAGTACCACACTCTGCTAGTCCCTTCTCCTAAGGGAAACTTTTTACTTCAGTGATCATCCTATAACCAGTCTTTTCCTTTGAAAGTTACTTTTATGGATGTGTCCAGAGCTAAACGTAACGTTCCAGTTGAGCTCTTGCCAGATCTTTTACCTTCTGGACTTAGTGTAGGAGGCGCAAAGTAGGGTGGAGGAGTAGAACCCTCTCTTCTGAACTTCCTACTGGACTGTAAGTTAAACGTCTCAGTCTTGATTACTCAGTTCTGAAACTTTGCCAGATATAAACCTTCTGTAGAAAGGTCAAAATAGTGAAATAATGCTGTGAATTTTGTTTTAAATCTTAAATCCCAGAGTCATTTCAGAGCTTTGTGAAGGAGCTCAGGTGCATCATCGGTGAACAAGGGAGTAAATGTCTTTAGTGGGTTGTTTTTTTTTTTTTAAAATCTTTTCACAGAAAACAAAGTATTTTCCTATTTTCCTTTATACTGTCACTAAGAAGTCATGCTCCTCCAAATGTTGTGATTGTACATACAAGGGAAATGGTTTTCAATTGGATGGAACTTTATTTTTAAGTTCACCTGTTGGAGTATGTGGCTTCATTTATCAATGAAACTACTATTTATAATCTTATTCATATATGAGGCTTAGTGTTAAAGCAAGCTTTCTACTTAAAGTAATTGTATACATTTAAGTCTTATTTTTGGGGCTTCTATAAAGCATGTTAACTCGACCTGATTGCCATTACCTAGTAGCTACCAAAAAATAGTTATCTTCAGGATTTGAATTAAATATTAGATAATAGACTATAGTAAATCAACATATACTTGTGTGTTTATAACTGTCTTACTTCTTGTGCCAAAGAACTTCATATCAGTTGTGAGTTCAGAAATCTGTTGTTAGATTGACAGTTGAGAAGTAGAATCTACAAGTAGTTGGGAGTAGTAACTTGAGCATTCCCTTTGCCTACAGCTGCCCTTCCTTGTGATATTATGCAAGTTTAATTTTATCTGACCAGGCAAGAGGCTGGTCAAAATAGGAATCAATGCAACTCTTTAGTGTCTGCCATAATTGTTTTCGGTACCCATAACAGCTAGTTTTGCTCAAGTATTGTAATTTTTCTTAGGCTTTTCCATGGCTGCCTTTTCACATCCAAGAGAGCAGCAAGTTTTTCTTCTCTTGGAAAGACCAGAGTGGCTCAGTTAATGGTGCCATGAGAAAATATGGGATGTGCTGCACAAATGTGAATGGGGCAGCTCTAACATCTTGCAGTATAGCTGCCCTCTGCAGTGCATTCAGTGTAACTGAACTTGAATAAAACTCAGGGCTTTGTTTTTCTTCCTTTTATTGCCTTAAATTACTTGAGGAACTTTTTTCTTTGCTTTTTGTCTTTCAGTGATGCTTCAGAATATCAGTTGATTTTGATAATATTCTCATACTTCACTTTTTAAACCCAAAGAAGCAGTCTCCCCTACCTAGAAGAATATTTTGTAAAGGTTTTTTTTAGACTGTTAAAGCCATCTAAGAGGGTTACTCTGGGAACTTTGGGAAAGATAGTGGATTTGATTAGGCCTCTTAATTTCTGCAAAGCACTCAAAGCTTACGTGTCAGTGCTCTGCTGAGTGGAAGCCGTAGTGGACCTGCCTGACTCGGGTAAGTGGCATAGTTGCATATCGTTGCAGAGAAGACAGTGGTTGCAGATGCGGAGTTTGATCTTTGTACTTGATTGAGGAAGATCTTGGCTTATGGTGTGTCAGATACTCGGTTTCATCTTGTTAACAGTCTGTGAGATAGCTAACCATTTCTTACTGGGTGCTTAATAATTTGGGATTCAAACCTGTTAAAGATACATTGGAACATGGCAAAAAAAAAAGTGGCAATGCTTTTGAATGCTAGCTCACCAGGGTTTGCTCACAGAACAGCCTAAAGCTGCAATTTGTGGATGGTTTGAGACTTTTGGAACCTGCATGAGTTACAATACAGTGTTTGATTCACACATTTCTGTTTTGAATTGGGGCTGTGAGGGTGGAGGGCAGTGGATAAAATGAAAACAGCCTTTATTATTCTACCTGATGCAACTTGTTTTAGTAGTCACAGATGACAAATTTTGGGTTTTCTTTCATTCTAGGTTCAAAGGATCTTGTGGTAAAAGCACAGGTTTTAGCTGGTGGTAGAGGAAAAGGAACATTTGAAGGTGGCCTCAAAGGAGGAGTGAAAATAGTTTTTTCGTAAGTTGTTTCTAAATTATCTGACCAAGCGGGGAAACTTCAAAGCTTCACAGTATGAATTGAACATGTTTGTTTTAAAATCAGTGTTTTAATTATGAACGTTAAAATAACAAAACTTAGATAAGATTTTTTTTTAATGCTACTTCTGTTTATCCAGCAGTTTGTCACATTCTGAGCTTCTTTTATTCTAGTCCAGAAGAAGCAAAAGATATCTCCTCCAAAATGATTGGAAAGAAGCTGTTTACCAAGCAGACAGGAGAAAAGGGCAGGATATGCAATCAAGTATTTATCTGTGAGCGCAGATATCCCAGGAGAGAATACTATTTTGCAATAACAATGGAAAGGTCTTTTCAAGTGAGTAATACTAGAAATAGAAGTAAATTAATTAACTTGTTATAGCTGAGTTTAAACAAAACTGTTTACTGTTCTGGTTTCTTGCTTTGGAGAATTAGAAATACACATGAGCTAAATTTTGTTTTCTAGTATAGTTTCCAACTATATGATTGCCTTAGTGTTGAAATGCTTTAAAAATACAATGCTACAGTTTAAATCTAAGGAATAATAAATGAGTATTGGTAGCCTCAACTGAAGTTCAGAGTCACTGTGGCCAAAGGGGAGATGGGTAGAATGACTGGGTTATATTTACCTTGGTTTTAATTTGCGTATTTCTACCAGATGCCCACACTAGAGTTTAATTTAAAAATACAGCTGTATGTATGCACGTACATGTATATACTATTTGAGTGTCAGGGACAAGATAAGTAAAATCTTTATCCAGACCATTGGCTTTTTCAAAATCAAATATCCTTTTTCGCCAGTGTGTGAAGGTTCTTAGAGGAGCACAGATGTGTCCCTCAGTTTTGAGTGTGCTGGTAGCTTTTTTTATGCCAGTACTCTTCAGGAACTGGTAAGAAGATTTGGGATTAGAGGTCTGGCCTCAGAGCTTTCAGAAAGATGAAAGCTGTAGTTTTTCCTGCTTGTGTGTTCTGTATGTGTGGGTGTGTAGTTTTTTAGGCTTCATTTCAAACCCGGTTACTGAAATGTGCCAGTGTATTTTCTGAGAGTCTAGTGTTCCATTACGGAGCACAGAGCATGAATTGCTAAATAACTTCAATAAGGCCAGGGTAAAGCAGATATAGGAGCTTTATTTTCGGAGGCTCAACAAAAACTGAGTTTGGCCTATCCAGATGCTTAAGAGTTTGCAGAGGCATGTTCTGGGTAACCAGAGGAATATCTCTGGTATGAGTATAAAATAATTTTCTATGATAAGGAATGAGGAAACTAGTCTTACTGTTCTATTTTTAGTGTTGCAAAATTAGGAATTAAATATTGTATTTCTTTCTTATCAGAAAGAACACTTTAGAGAAAGGATCAATTGTGTTGTATTTTAGTCCAGTTATGTGACTTGGGCTTCTTACGTTCTGTTGTAGTCAGTTATAGAGCAGGGAAGATGTAAATGTTACAGCACACACCCCAGATTTACCACAAGGTGGCATTAAAATACTATAGATGGCTGGATTTTATAATCTTAAAATTCTGTAAGCAGTAAGCAAGCATCCTTATGGAAATAAAATTTACTGTAACTGATTTCAGTAAATTAGATAGAGAAGGTAACATATTTTCCTGACGTGTTCTTGCTGTTGTGGAACAAAGCTTACTAGTGTATATTGAGCATAACTGTGTGGATGATTGTGTTTTGGTAGGGATGTGCTTTTTTTACTGCTGACTTTATAAGTCATGTTTCTGGATGTGCTTGTAGTTGCTGTAACTTGTCTGTGATACTTCTGATGAGGAAGTGACTTTGAAAAAGAAGTGTGAAGGTTGAATAGCACACACTGTGTATTCCTGAGGCTGTTGTGGACCTCTTCCTTTAAAGGAGAAAAAAAAGTCTGTAAAATAGTTGAAATTGGAACTTCTCTGGTGTTACTCACCAATAGAAACAGTACTTGTTTTAAGCAAAACTGTTCACTTTGGTTGATTCTGTGGAATTATGAGTTATTTTTATATGTTTATAGCTTCCTGATTGTTCAGGCTACAAATGTCCAAAAATGTTCATTGTGTTGAATTTTGCTATTAGATGTAGGATGGTTCACAGCTGTGTTTGTGTGGAAGGATGGTGATGGGAGGGGAACGGTGCAGTTATTAAGCATGTTCTTTGAACCGGTGTTACACTTCCTGCACTTAATTGTCAGCAGTTATAAGGCAGTTTAATGTTTAAAACCTGTGCTGATATGAAATGCTGCTTTAGTACACTAGCTGTCATAATCCATGCATGGGTGGTGACAAGGGAAGATAGGCTGATCCAAGTAAATATAGGAGAGATGGGGAGGGACTCTTCATCAGGGAGTATAACGATAGGATGAGGAGTAACCAACTGTATCTTGGGCTGTATCAAAAGTAGGATGGCCAGCAGGAGGTGATTCTGCCCCTCTGCTCTGGTGGCACCCCACCTGGAGTACTGCTTCCAGCTCTGGATCTCCCATAAGAAGGATATGAGAGCTGTTGGAGCACATCCAGAAGAGCGCTGTCAAGATGATCGGAGGGGTGGAGCACCTCTCCTATGAAGACAGGCTGAGAGAGTTAGGTGTATTCAGCCTGCAAAAGAAGGCTTTGGGAAGACCTTACAGCAGCATTCCAGTACCTGAAGGGGGCCTACAACAAAGATGGGGAGGGACTCTATCATGGAGTGTAGTGATAGGATGAGAGGTAATGGTTTTAAACTGAAGGAGGGGAGATTTAGACTGTGTATCAGGAAGAAATTCTTTAGTGTGAGGGTGGTGAGGCACTGGAACAGGTTGCCCAGAGAAATTGTGGATGCCCCATCCCTGGAAGTGTTCAAGGCAAGGCCAGCCTGGATGGGGCTTTGAGCAACCTGGTGTAGTGGGAGGTGTCCCTGCCTATGACAGAGGGGTTAGAACTCAATGACCTTTTTGGTCCCTTCCAACTTTAACCACTCTATGATTCTGTGATTTTATATCTTTAATATGAAAGGAGGACTGTCCCCCTGGGGAGGGATTTTTGGGTTCCATGGTATAGCAAGTCCTTGATGCTTTTGTTGAGATGTAGGTAGTTTTTTGCATAATGTGTGCTGCAAATGTTACCAGTTCTGGTTTCTTAATTTCTTTCATTATTGAATTGAGTGCTGTTTTGATGGAACTGTGACTTACTTTCAAGCAATGGCTATACTTGTTGAGCTTTGTGATGCTACTGAGCAGGAATAGTTTGCAGTAATTGCAATCACTATGTTCTGCAGACCTAGATTTGTCCTTGGAATTGGAGCGTGGTGGAATGTATAAGTGAATGCCTGGCATTTGATGTGTGTTTATTTAGGGGCGAGTGGAGAGGAGGGAGAAGAGAAGACTGTTCTTTTTCACAGAATCACAGAATATTAGGGATTGGAAGGGACCTTGAAAGATCATCTAGTCCAATCCCCCTGCCAGAGCAGGTGACAACCTAGAAGACAAAATGCATTTGATTACCAAGCTGAATATTTCTATCAAAATTTAAAACTAGTGTGTCTGTGTTAATTGCTCTCTTGCTATAGCGTATGCAAAAGTTTTCCATGTTAAAAGCAATTGGACCCAACACACACCTCAACGTTTGGAAAGCATTAAAAGGTTTTATACAGATATATTGACTAGATAGGAACATTCTCCTCAGAGCATACACGTGAAATACCCAAATCAAACAAAACTTCTAAATAAGAACAAGGTTTTATTGCTGTGAGGTATATTATGAGAAGAACTAAGTTTCAATTGTGTGATATAAAATTACTTATGCTGTTTTTTCCCTTCTTTTTGTTCTAGGGTCCTGTGCTGATAGGCAGTTCTCAGGGTGGTGTTAATATTGAAGATGTTGCTGCAGAGAATCCTGATGCGATAATTAAGGAACCCATTGATATAGTAGAAGGCATAAAAAAGGAGCAAGCTGTTAGGGTAATTGTTAATGGGGAAAAGTACACGTTAGCGAGGGTGGGAGGGTTGCTTCTAAATTGTGTAAAGTGTGCATGCATTCTGCCTGCTGAGGTGTCTTAAGCCCTTTTGACATTTTGAAAAATACCTGAACTAGGTATTTACAACTAGGTTTTTAAGTATTTTCAGGTGAGAGTCAATGTAAATGTATAACTCTGCATGGCAGTGCTTTGTCTAGCTTTTATATGGCTTTGTAAAGTCATATGATTATGATTTTTACTAGCTCTTTTTTAGGATAAATGCAGTGTTTTGCATTGAAAACAGTCCTTTCAAATCCAAAAGTTACTGCTTTTCCAGGAAGACAGGAGAGGTTCTACACCTACAAATTCAATTGACACTGAAATAGTAGCTAAACTGGGACATTCCTAACTCATAACTAAATCAAACCCCATCATCAGTTAACTGATAATCAATCTTTTACTTTCAGCTTGCCCAAAAAATGGGATTTCCTTCTAATCTGGTGGATGAAGCAGCTGAAAACATGATCAAGTTATATAATCTCTTTCTAAAATACGATGCTACCATGATAGAAATAAATCCTATGGTGGAAGATGCATCAGGAGTTGGTAATGTGTTTTTCTTCCTATTCTTCATGTAACAGCTCGACATCTTTGTAAATCTAAGTTAGATGTTTTGCACGGCTAAAAATTTAGCTGAATGCAGCAAGAGGACTTAGCATTAACATGATATGTTGAAAAATAAATTTAATAAAGCATATAAATTTGAGAATCTGAGAATAGTAGATATCTGCTCTTATTTATTAAGTAGAACCTTTAAGTTTAAATAGCTTCCTTTTAAAAAGAATTTCTTTATTTACTTAAAAAGAACATCTTCCACACTTGAGTGTTTGGCTCAGTAGCATAAGACATTTCTGGAAATGGGGTCTTTTTAAAATCCATGAATTGAAACTTGAGCCATTTTGTGTATTCAAAGTTGGTGCTGAAAAGATAACTGGAATAGTATGTTTAGAATAGAAATCATCGGCCTTTAATATTTGGACATCAGAATAACTGAGTTTCATGTTTAATATATTGAAAGAGTATAGGTGTTTAAATGATATCTTGATATCTATCAGGTTTTTATCATATCCAGTTGCAAAATAGTTGATGAATATTCAATCACAGCTAATTCCCCTCTCACCAAAAAATAAATCTGAGGAGAATGTTTGTACGTGAACTCGGGTACAGCAGTTTTAAATTTAAGCTTCTTTATTGAAGCTTACAATTGCTGTAATGTTACTGTTTTTTTTTTTTTTTGTTGTTGTTGTTTGTTTGTTTGGTTGGTTTTTTAAATAATACTGTTTAAATGAACAGTATGGAGCAGTCTCTTCCGTCTGTTTCTTGTGCCTTGTCATTTTTATATCATTTGTAGTGAGGGGTAGAAATGAAGTCTTATGTTTTTCCAGACAGACACTTAGTTCTGATGTAAAGAATATTCTAGGTTTTCCACCTCACCTGCTAGATCTGAGTGAAATGTACTTTTGTCTGTATTCTTCTGACACTTTTTTTTCTTCCCACTCAGATGTTTTTTCATGGTGTTTGTGTGCTTACATGCATGCACACATACTATATATGTAATCTAAAAGCAGAAAACTAAGAGGGATTAAAAAAAAAAATCCCAAACACCAGAAACTTCTGTGGGGGATTAATTTTATGCTAATTACTGAAGCGTAATTTGGCCAGATTTATCAAAAGCTTTGTTGTAAGTTTCTTTGTTTTCAGAGTATCTCAAGAAATACAGTTATCTTCCCTTTTTGTGCATTTAAAGGAACTTAACTGATTGTGTGGATAAACTGGAGCTAATCTTGTATTTACATGCAGTGTTAAGTGTGTCTTTTCAGTAAATTGTTTCAAGTTTGGACTGTGTGAATGAGCTGCCAAGTTTGATTTAACATATTTTAAGATGTTCATGTAGCAGTTGAGCTATTATTCTAGTATTAAAGGATGCTTTGGGTGGGTTTGTTTTTTTTCCTTTCAGTGATGTGTATGGATGCAAAGATAAACTTTGACAGTAATTCTGCTTATCGTCAGAAGAAGATCTTTGATATGCAGGATTGGACACAGGAGGATCAAAGAGACAGGGATGCTGCAAAAGCAGATCTTAATTATATTGGATTGGATGGAAACATAGGCTGTTTAGGTATGTTCTATTAAATGAAGTTTAAATGACCTAATGGATTTATAAACTGAATTCCTAAACGTTATCTTTATTCTCATGTAGTCAATGGTGCTGGTTTAGCTATGGCCACAATGGATATAATTAAACTTCACGGCGGAACTCCAGCAAACTTCCTTGATGTTGGTGGTGGTGCTACAGTGCAGCAAGTGACAGAAGCCTTTAAGCTGATTACCTCGGATAAAAAGGTGAGGGAAGAGTTGGCGTATCAAGGTCCTGCACAGTAATAAAACAGGCTGTGATTCAAAAGACGATGCTTAGTGCGTGTACTCCAGAAAACATGTGTTTAAGCACAGAATTAAAAAGGGAAGAAAATGGAGATACTAGCTTAATCTTGGTGCAAATGCAGAAGGTGTGAAAACTTGCTGATTTTTTTTTTCCTTTTTTAAAAATAGGTTGGTTTGGCTCTTTACTGAGTAGGCAGTTTTGTGTTGTCCAGTTGAAATTACAGCTGTATTTGAATGCTTCCAGAAACCTTTTGAGTCAGAAACTTGCCCCCCTTCCCTCCTCCCAGTGTCTACTGTTTAAAAAAGAGAGTATTCAATTGGGTTTCTCTTTCCTTTTCTTTCTTTTTTTTCTTTTGGGTGTTTTTGTTTGGTTAGCTGTGGGTCTGTTTTGTGCATAAAGATGTAGAGGTTAATATTCACTATGCTGTGCACAAACAAGTTCCTAAGGTACTAAGTATATGTAATGTAAGATAAAATAACCTTGTAATGGGCTTGGAAGGGCATTGATGATTTATCCTATGAAGAGTTTTTCAGAAATGTTTGAATATTACTAAATTGGTTGAAACTGGAGGAAGAGCTTTACCATCTCAGAAAGATGATGCAGGGACTGGATTGATGGCCTACATAGAGGTGCTTATCCCAGTGGGAACTTGATGGCAGTCTGGGCCTTTTTAAAAAGAAAGAAAAATATGAAAAAGAGGTAACTGAAAATGGTGAAAAGATGGGAGTGACTTGCAAGACCTGGTAATGGTGTGCTACTTTTGCACCAGAATTTCATGCATCACTTGCTCATATTTGTAAAGGGCCAGAAACAATTAGTGGTGACTTTGCTGGGGAGCCTGTTCCAGTCCCCTTGACAACACATTTAAGAATTTTTTCCTAATATCCAGCCTGAACCTTCCCTGGTGCAACTTGCTGTTTCCTCTTGTTCTGTCACTTGCTACTTGGGAAAAAGAGACCAACACTCACCTTGTTACAACCTGCTTTCAGGTAGTTGTAGAGAGTGACAAGGTCTCCCCTTAGCCTCCTTTTCTCCAGGCTGAACAATCCCAATTCCCTCAGCCTTCTCCTCAGAGAGAAGAAGAGACAAGAAGCTGGGGATTGTTGATTTGGGGCAAGTTCTTGCAATGTTAATTCTCCTCTGATGCATGGACAGAGGGTGTCCAAACAGACTTCTTGATATATTTTTCCCTTTGCGCCTTCCTTCAGCTGCCCACTATTTTATCAGGGACTGTATCTGGGATTCCTGGTGCTGGAAGTCAAACAGCAGTACAGCCCACTGTTATTGTGGACTGCACTTGGGCTGGCACTCTGGGTTCAGTTCAGGGGTTGGTTGAACAGCCTTCTAGGTGGTGCCAGTTCAAAGTTTCTTCTGTCCATTTGTAGCAGGAGGAAGAATAGATGAGCTAGTCTAATTGCAAGATCATGAGAACCAAACTACTGTTTATTAACCAGTTGCACATTAATGTTTTGGCTTAAGTTTATTCTGTCCTCCAAGGCTGTCTACCAGTTTTTGATACTACTTTATTCCATCTTTCACCACTGACCATCATCTTTTTACCCCTCTTTACTACCCTTTGAGTAGGAAAAGACTTAAACTTTGCCTTAACTTCAGGCTTAGTCCTCCTGAGTAAAACATACTTCAGATATCTTACCTCCAAGCTTGCTAGCTTTTAAGTAAACTATAAACAGTGTCTTGTGTATGAATTCTGCAAGTTTTCTGTGTTCTTTGGTATGACTTTCAGTATGCGGAGGTGCTCATGTTGGAGGTACCTCTGCTGGAGTAACTTTAGAAGTGGAAAGAAACATTTGACAAATTAAGTTGTTAAATAACTTTACTGAGGTTTTGTCTGTTTGATTTACTTGAAGAAAACATCTCTCTTGATTAATCATGCTAAGAATATTCTGATGTAATGTACAGAGTTAGGTTTGTGTGTGTCTTTTCAAGTAGCTTCACAGAATTCCCATCGAGTAAGAGAAATATCTTTTGCCTGCAGCTCATGCTGGGCTGAAGAACAATGTGGAAGTTCTCTGGGACAAGTATTTTTGCAGTAGGACTTTCCTGAAGTAACTGTTCTGCTCTGTGTCACTTTATAGAACTGTACTTTTGTTGCTGATGTTCTCTAGAACAGAAATGTTCCCTGTCTTTTGTGTAGCCCCTTATTACACTTATAGAACTTGAATTTTCCTTAGGCTGAAAGGCTGAGTGATACTTTTATCTGATTCACCTCTGGCCATTTGTAATGTGAATATTGTCATTGATTCTGTAGGTACTGGCTATTCTGGTAAATATTTTTGGTGGCATTATGCGATGTGATGTGATAGCCCAAGGCATTGTTATGGCAGTAAAGGATTTGGACCTAAAAATACCCATTGTGGTACGGTTGCAAGGTGAGTGTGCCTCAGTATATGTTAAATACATTTCTGTCCGTATTGACAAATTTTCTTGAGTTTAATGTATTAAGTCCCAAGTTGTCTGTTAGATGGAGACTATGAAAAAATAAGACAAACCTTGAATTTAGATGATGAGGATTGGCAAGTTAATAAAAAGAGATTTCCTGCTTTTATAACTACTAAAGCTGTTGTGTTATTGGTTTATTCACTTAGCTTTGGAACTAAGGCTTCCTCAAAAATATGAGAATACCCTGTTAGTAGTAATTTCCTGTTCAATAAGTGACATTTTATCTGTTTCTTAAGGTACAAGAGTTGATGATGCCAAAGCTTTAATAACAGCTAGTGGCCTCAAAATCCTTGCATGTGATGACTTGGATGAAGCTGCAAAAATGGTAAGACAACTGGTTACGAATATTCTTTTCAGAACATAGTGAGTGTCTGTTGCAGAGTATTGAAAAGCTGAAACTCTATTTGTAATCAACTAAAGGTAGCATGCAATAAATTATATTGCCAGTTATTATCAGGGCCTGAAGCAAATTTTTTACAAATTAGTAAGTACATACTTTCTAAGTAGAACAACTATGAAGTCAGAAGCTATTACACCCCTGAAATTTCTGTTTGGGACTTTTTCTTGCTCCTCACTCCCTCTGGAAAGCAGGTTTAAAAAATAGATGTAAAAAAATCCCAACATGTAAATGACCAGATCAGTCACCCTTCTTGGTAAGGGAATGGCTAAGAACTTAGCTTTATTAGTTGAAAGAAAATTGAGGTACCTGAAAAATGCAGTTTAACCCTTCCTTTGGTAGAGCACTATATTTCAGTGTGCACGGTATAAGATCAAACATAGTTGAATGTCCTGTTGTCTCATAAGGTAGTTACACTCAAACATTCAGACAGCTTGGGTGTGATGGTTTTTATATTTTGTTTTGCTTTGTTTCCTGGAGCTTAAGCTTTGGATTGCTTGGAGGAAAAATTTGCTTAGCTTGACAGTGTGGCCCTGTGTTTTAAGGAATAGTATTAAATCCTGCTGGGCTCACTGAGATTTGGTTAGGTCAGTAGAAATCTTCCCTATCGGTAGGTGTGGGTCTTCAAGTTATACTGCATCTGTGTAATGAATCTTCTAAAGCTGCTGCTGAATCTCAAGTTCTCAGCTGCATCATGGAGCATTGAAAATTAGATTTATAATCTTAACATATCTGTATTTTTAGAAGCACTATTAGAAATGGTTATAGTTGTTTTTGTATATTGCCCATAGGGAGTTCCTTAAACAGGTTTAGGTAAGATGATGCCATGAGTGGGATAAACAAATGGATGAGGATAGATCAGAGTGATAAGCTGAGCATTTGAAGCAATGTTTATTACCAGTTATGTTAAAAGTTTGTTGATTTTTTTTTAACCTAAACATTCAACGGGTGTCTGTAAATTATTGTAGCTAACTAGTATTTTAGGTGCTTTTGAAGTTGAAGTTACGTAATGCAGACAAGAAAAACTTACTGCAAATGTGTGGCAGCAGCCAAGATGAAAATGTTTGATCTGCAAAAAAATCAGAGGGCATCTGGTGGATTCCCTGTTATGGGGAAACAGTTCTGAAGCTCTTTTTTGTGTGGAGAAGCACTTAGTTATAAGATTTGATTATTAACACTCTTCTTCCCCCTGCCCGCCCCCTTCCCCCCCTTAAGATTTTGCTGATGATTCTCTGGCATTGCTTTGTTTAAAACCATTGGTCCAGCTCACTCAAGTTAAGAACATTTTGGCATTAAGTCTCTTATTTTCTGTTTTTCAGGTGGTGAAACTCTCTGAAATAGTAAGCTTAGCAAAACAAGCTCAGGTGGATGTTAAATTTCAGTTGCCAATTTGATCTGAGAAATGCCATGCCCGTGTCTAACATGTTCTCTGAAATACTGTGTTCTGTGGGATATTTTTCTTGGGTTTGTTTTTTTTTTTTGTGTGTGGAGGTTTTGATTGTTTGACAGGCGCACAAACTGAAGTACCTGGTCTTTAATGTCAACATTCAGAATGCTCAGAGTTCTTGTAAAAGCGTATATTGCTGATCTTTAGTCTTTCTTAGCTGTTTGTTCTCAAGCCTCCAGCTTTTGCTGCAGAATGTCACTTGCAATATACTTCTGCGTTGTCCAAAGTAAAGCTTCTGGTTGGAAAATAATTATTCTGAATAAATTCTGAAGTTACTTTACTTGTAAATTTGTATTAGCCTTGGTTTAAAGTAAATATGACTAGATTATCTAGTTGTCCATGCAGAGAAATGTATTGAAACGGTATTTTATATTGGAGACAGTTGTACTTAGCAGTATAATGGACATGAGTAAACCAATCATTATTTATGAACAGGTGCGTTTTGAACTTGATCAGATACATTTTTATAGAAGTGCTTCACTGAAGTGGCTGGGAACTCTTCTGGACAACGTGTTTAATCACTACAAAATATACTGTAGCACTTAGATTTCCGGTCCTTACAAAAAAAGCATCGTGTAGTTTTATATATGAACAAGCATTTACCAGACTTCAAGGAGACAGTATACATAAAGAATTAAAATGTCTATTGTACATCGCTAATGAAATTGTACATTAATAAAAAGTCTCTCCAAACTTCTACTGTCTTTTTATGTCACCATTTTGACCCATTGCATATACTCATGGGGTAAATTTTACAATAGCACATGCTTATTTTTTCCTCCTTGAATTGCATTGCATGATGAAAAACATGTGAGCTCGTGCTGTGTTGAAAAGCTTGGACAGATATCATACACATAACATCTTCCTAAATTGGCCAGAACTGATCTCTGCACAAAAAAATATGCAGGAAAATGTTGCTTTTTAGGGAAACATTGCTTTACTAACAAATCTACTATTAACTACATTGTGTTAGTATTTTTTGTCACTTTACAATACTGTTGATTTTACCATTACATACCACTTGGATAAATTACCACTTAGTTTCCAAATGATGTTAAATTATCCTAACTCATGTTTTGTTTGTATTTTGTAGGTGTTTTTTTGGTGGTTGTTGTTTAAAATGTTACTTGGCTAATGATAGCATAGTTTTATCAGGGAATAACAAAGACTTTCTATGGTGGGATTTCAAAATGGGAAATCTTATAAGCATGAACCTAAGGACTTAAAAGGCTTATATGAAATGTGGGGAAACTTATAGTCAAGCACATGTGGGTTTGAGCTAGGGTAGGGTCATAAACGAGGGAACTTTAAACTAGTGTGGTGTACTTCAGTAGTTTTTTGGCAGCTTTAAGGAAAATCAGCAGAAATTAAACTCCCTCTGAATTCAAACTGGATTATTTCCCATCCTAGTTAGTCTCTCATAACTGACTGCTATGAGCTGTTGATCCAGCACACTAGATCGGGCCTGTGGGTATGCTTGGAATTGCTTTTATTCAATGTCCTTGAATGGATTTGTAGAGAGAAATAATTCAGAGAATATAATTACTTTCTAGCATGAGAGTTTGCTTCTAGCCTTATTTTTTTACTTCTAAAAGCTGGATGGAATGATAAAGTTCCAGGTTCATAAAGAGGTAATTTTTACATACTAGCCTAATTCTTTCTAAATCAGGGGGATGAACAATGAGACAAAAGTGACTTGATTTTGCTACAAATGACAAATGGAAATGGTCTTTTGGTGCAAATGCTGGACTAGAGTGGAGGCAAAACTGGATCCTGCTGTGAGTCCAGGATTTCCTTATACCCTGTTTGAACTGTGAATTGTAGTTGAGCAGGGGAGAGGGAGCCAAGGCTAAGTCATTTCCCTCTTTGAGAGGGATGTAAAATTCCGACATTCTCAGTAACATATTCACAAGTGACAGTGTTTTGCCATTAAGGTAATTCTAAACTCCATAGTGTTCCTTTAAGGAAGGACAAAGAATAGGTGTGGGATGAGAAGGTGGCTCCGTACAGTTTCCTCACCAGAGATTGCAGAATGTATGAAATCACCCTTAATGCTAAAATAACAATCTGTAGAGTGGAAGAGAGTTGCTTTTAAGTTGTTTCAGCAATGTTTATGGCTTTGTAATCCCAAGTGCCTCCTAGCTGGGAAAAATTGAATTTATCTGTGGGACCATCAGTGTGTAAGGGGGGAATGTGGTGTCACAGATAGTATGGGAGGAATGTGAACAAGACCACGAAGGACGGTGACCAGGATGGCATATGTAGGTGGCAGGAATGCCCTTTTCCTAATAGTGAAGTCTGGAAATATTCTTTCTTGTTATTCCACTTGAAGAAATAGAATTAGTGATTGACTGATTTGTGTAAGTGGCTTGAAAATAAGGAGGCAGAAGGAGATTGCTTTAATTAACAGGGTACTAGAGCGCCATAGGATCTTTTAATTATGTCTGTGTTTTAATCATTCTTCAGACCGCTTTGCCTAGATCTAAGTATGTTGCAACCAAGGAATGCTAATCCATATGGTGAGGAGTTGGTAATTTAAAGGCCCAAAGCTAGCGTGGGAATGATCTGAATCTACTTAAAGCCTTATAAACAACCTCCTTACCCATATTGCAGTATTAAGAATCAAAGACGTGTAAGAGTGGGAACTTACTAAAATTAGTCTACCCGACCAAAAGCAAAACTTCTGTCAAAGTAAACAATACATGAAAAGTATGTAAACAGCTTCTTACAGATAAGAGCTTCAAAGGAGCAGGAATTTTAATGGGAGCAAAAGGAGTTTGTACTAGATGGCTTGCTGCCTTTGGATGCAGTTGTTATCAGTGCAGCGTTTTGTACCTGTTTTGAGATATCATCAGAGCAGACACATTTTTCTAAGAACAGTGTAACCACTACCAGCCTTCACATTCAGAAATCAGCTGTTCTCGGGTTCCACAGCTGCCTCAAGTGTTAGACTTGCGGCATGTTGTGGCCGACATGCTCGAGGGCAGCTCTGGTGAACATTAAAAGCGAATCTTATTCCCAAAGTATTCAAAAAAATTGTCTCATGTTTTTTTTTATTTATTATTTTAATGAGTTATCTACTCAGCCAGTGGTCAGTCACAGGAATGGGCTGCCCAGGGAGGTGGTGGAGTCACCATCCCTGACTGTGTTTAAGAGTAGATCAGATGTGGTATTGAGGGATATGGTGTAGGGGAGAACTTTGTAGAGTAGGGCTGATGGTTGGACTTGGTGATCCCAGGGGTCTCTTCCAACCTAAATGATTCTGTGATTCTATTCTATGAGCCAGTTTCTATTTAATGTTTTAAATGACTTTCTGCTGTGATTCTTCAATGAAATAATTCACCTTCAGGGGTAAAAACCCAAACAATAGGATTTAAGTAGTACTAAGAGAAATACTTCCGGTGGACATGCTCAGATTTGGTTAAAACCATTCCTATGATAGAATTCCAATATTGAACAGTTTGAAAAAAAAGTAAAAAAATGAAGCTCTGAAGGAGCTGGGAATAAAACAGCCAGGAATAAAACCAGACAGTGTTTCAGATTGCTGATAGATCTAATGCGCTTAATGTGGGGAAGGCCTTTATAGCAGCCACTTGAAGAACCCTGCAGTAAGGAGAAAAACTGATTTCATGAACGTCTGGAGTATTTTGAGTCAGAGGCAGACACAGCTGAGGCAAAACTGGCAGTGGCTGTGCCCTGGAGTTCCTGCTCTGCAGGTGAGCTTTAGCACATCAGGTGCATCTATTTTCATTTGAGGTGAATAGCTGAAATGCCCTGCAAACAACTAAACTACTTTTTGGTTGTTTTTTTTTTAATTGTCATTTGTAAATAATTAGTTTTGTAAGATGGTATGTCATAATTAACCAATCCTTAATATATAAAGTAAGATTTTCTTCAAGTGTGTGTTAAAGTGCAAGGAACCCCATGAAGGGTTTATACACACAGGTGTTTGGCTGCTTGGTTTGTGGTCTTTTTTTTTTCCTTCTTCCATTTACAGCCGGTGGCAGGGACTGATGAGGGCAGGCAGGTGTGTTTTTTTCCCCACACAGGACAGGGAACAGAGGAGTAAAGTTACTCAGTTGGGATGGACGATATGAGACCAGTAAAAAATTTTTGCTCGGCAAATAAAATTGAAAAGACAGCCCTTATTGAGAATTAATTCCTTGACAAAGAGGGTTTCTGTGGTTTGGTTTGTCTTATTTTTTTCACCTGACTCCAAATTTCACATGTTCAAGCACAAGAAGCTCTAGGGAGGGAATGGTGTGTGATGGGGATAGTTTATTCCTAATACAGAATTGTGGTCTTTTGTGTCCCCAGGGCAGATAACTTCTGGAACACTGTCTTTGATTTTACAGGCAGTAACAAGCTGCTTGGTTCTAGGAAAGCAGAAATTCCAAGTGCAGGAAGAGAGCCCGAGGCGCCAGTGCTGTGTGTTAGACACTCTGCCATTTCTGGTAGTCCAGTT
Organism: Jacana jacana; assembly: GCA_013400555.1. Taxonomy (NCBI): domain Eukaryota; kingdom Metazoa; phylum Chordata; class Aves; order Charadriiformes; family Jacanidae; genus Jacana; species Jacana jacana. The sequence goes on from VZTM01008637.1 coordinate 18,004, forward strand.
TCCTTTTGTATCATGCTCTGGTCTCCGTCTGCACTGAAGTTCAAAAACACTGCGAGGGGCCTTATCTTTGTTCCCGTTTCCTATGGTTTCCATCTCTTGCTGTAGCTTCTACTGCTGCTTGAAGCCTTCAACAGCCAGTCCCTTCCTTCACAATGACGGCTGATTCCTGCAGGTGTCAAGGGGCAATGCGTGGAGGGAGATGAGAAGGGATCTGAATGGGTACGGCCAGAATAAAAGGCTTCACTGCAAATAACACGAAACGGTTACGTGTTGCTTTTTATACTTCACCCAGAGTCTGGGCGAGCGAGCGAGGGTGCCAGCGGTTTCATGTGTATCTCTGCGTGTACAGGTGCATGGGAATGTTTAAACATTGAGGGTGAGGTTAATCCACCTGAATTCAGGAACAGTGTTTATCAGTTTACTGCGGTAAGAGTGCTGTATTAATGGTGAGTATTCTCGTTATCTCTGGTCCATTTAAACAGAGAAGATGTATTTTAGGCTGGACATCAGCAAAAGACTCTTCAGAAAGAGTGGTCAGTCACTGGAAGGGGCTGCCCAGGGAGGTGGTGGAGTCACCATCCCTGACTGTGTTTAAGAGTAGATTGGGTGTGGTGTTGAGGGATATGGTGTAGGGGAGAACTTTGTAGAGTAGGGCTGATGGTTGGACTTGGTGATCCCAAAGGTCTCTTCCAACCTGAATGATTCCGTGATTCTGATGCCTTTCATTGGGTGAAAGAGACAAAATTGCGTCTTGTTTTGAGGATCATCTGAGAGAGGCAGGTGATGTATTGTTGCACCAAGCATCTTTCGGCTACTACTAACCCATATAATTCTGCTTGCAGAAGGTCTGGGTCAGCAGAGCTGTCAGTAGCTTTGGGAACGAGCCATGCACTCAGCATCTGGGAAATTCAGGCTGTAGAGAGAATGGAGTTTTGTTCATTGAAAAATAACACGTTTGCATGAGGGTCAAAGCTAGTACTTGGGGGTCCTCAGTTCTATGAGCTAGCCGTGAGAGAGCTCTTTCCCCCTTTTCCATACTTTAGACTTTTCCTACACCAGGCAACTTCAGATCTTTTCACTGAGAAGAGCCAGGTCAGGTATTGGGTGTGGCCTCACCTTGCGGCTTGGCTGGGTCTGCTCACTGCAGCTGAGCAGATGAACAGAATCTGTGGTCCTTGCAAAGCTGGCTGATGATGGAAGGTCCAAAGCTGCTACCCAGCTGGAAATCTTCTGCAGCAATTTTCAGTCCCTGCTAGGTGGGTTTTGCCTTTTCTTTGGACTAATGATCTAGCTTGTTCAGGGGAATAACAAGTAGGCTTCTAACATTTTCCTTATGTTCACTTTTAAATTACCATGATCCCAAAGGCAAGCAAGCTGCAGTGTTCCTGTTTATGATCCTGAACACCTTGCAGGGTTTCCTCGCACTAGAAGGTACAAAAAAAAGAAGATTAATGTGCTGAAAGTTGCAGCTGTGGGGTACTGGATGGCCTCATTGCTGTCACAAGACTAATGTACCCTTCACCCTCGTGGTCTCCCCAGCATGTTCTCAACCTGTCCTTACCATGGCAGGTCTACTGCAGTTTGGAGAAGACCTATGACTGGTGTCTGCTGTGATCATACATGATTACCTCTGACATCTGATGTTTCCTTTCCTCTGGGAGCAATCATGGCCACGGCCCCTTGTCAGACGGGGTCCATGAAACGCCAAATCTCTTGGACTAAATGCACAGCAAAGAAAATGGATGTAGAGCAGCTCCTGTGCTTAGTGCTCTTGGAAAGAAACTAAGGTCAGTAGAGTTCTCTGTCAAACCCTTTCCCTGACAGCTTGATGCTACTCTTTAAAGAAAGCCAAGAGAAAGCTCCCCATTCCTCCCTACTCCATTAAAAAAAAACAGCCTTTTCCACTACATATTACTGTTTCCTGGTATTAGCTCCTTGCATCCAGAGGAAAAATTTCCTNACCAAGAGGAGGCTCCCTATTCCTCCCTGCTCCTGGTATTAGCACCTTGCATCCAGAGGAAAAATTTCCTCACCAGGATTATCAAGCACTGGAACAGGCTCCTTGGGGGAGTGATTGAGTTGATGTCTCTGGACACATAGAAAACTTCCAAAATGAGACACAAAAAACTCACTTACAATGAAACAGTTACTCAAAACATATTCTTAGGGGTTTGTTTTTTTTTTTTTCCTACTTAAAGACCTACTATCCTTGTCCAAACTTCTGGATTTTTGGATGAGCGTTTTCCCCATTTTTATTGCACTTTTAACAGGGGGGAGGGAAAGGCTGCAGCGTGGGTGGTGATTGCTCTCCTGGGCTATGTTTTTTAATTCATGTTCCAGCTGCTGGGTCATAAGGAGCAGGCTGAATTGCAGAACAGAGAGGGCTTCCCAAGGGAGGTGTCAGCTCTACTTGTCCATCAGATGAGGGACTGAATGGGGCACTTGAGGGAGCTATTCACCTTCCCATGGAAGCAGTGAGGAGAAGGAATAACCATCTAGAGAAAAAAGGAATGAAATGAAAATAATAAAGTTTAAAAGAAGTGGCACTCATTTGTTTCAGGGAAACCAGTGCTACTATAACTCTGCAAATAGAAACATTTGAAATACATACAGCAAAGCTGTGCAGTGGGTTAGATCTTTTCTTGCTTATGCTGGAATTGAACACTGGAGTAAGCCTAAATGTTATTGAGTTAAAATATATTCATTGTAGAATTTAAAAGTCTGCTTCCACGATGTGAGGGTTTTTTTTTGCACAGAGCTGTAGTGCATATATAGCTGCCTATACCTAAAAGTAGATGCCATAGTGAGAGGAGGAAGAGATAAAAAGATAATTTCAGTTGCAGGAGGCCAGTGTCTGGTTCTCTTGGTAATCAGAGGGGAAAATTGAGCTTGATCAAAGGGAGTAGCGGCCTCACTTCAGGTTTTCCAGAGGTGCCTGAGATCTCCTAAATCAGGACCCCATCCTAAGTCTGCGCTTCAGAGTCTCTTGTCTCTATGGATGGTATGAGAGACTGTCAGCATTAGGCTTAGCCAATGCCTGTCTTTGATTTCAGAAGTTATAGTGCCTGACAGCTTATTTGGGTAGCTAAGTATCTTTAATAGGCAGGCCCTTTCCTTTTCTTTGGGGTTGCTGTGAATGCCACCCAATAACTGAAGAAATGTCTGGTACTTACTGGGAGTGGGGAACAGCAGATAACAGGAGCAGAGGGGAGCCCTGCATATTGTGCCAGGTGGAGATGTAGTGTGATGTCCCTCTCCTGAGGGAGAGACTTTGCATGAAGACACGCAAAATGCCAGTCTCTCCGCCAGTGGAAACTGAATGAAATTCCCCAGAGTCAAGCCAGGTTCTAGTTGAAGCAAATAAAAGGAGCTAGTTAATGGATCTCAACTAGAGAGGTCTGTCATACAGGCTTATAAAGATAAGTTAGGAAAACAAAAGAAACCTATATTTTGTTCCTTTATTCTAAGATCATATCTCCTTGCTCTGCACTTGGCCATGTGCACTTGCCCAGCTCACGCTTTGCATTCTGAGGATGATGAAATACGCTAGTATTTTAATCCTTCTTCATGGTCTTCATGGCATGTCCTTTGGATTTAAATCTTCCCCAGGTGCCTCTTTCACAGCCACTTCTTATGGATCTTTAACCCATGGTGAAGGTCATGCCTTCTCCACATATCGGAAGATCATAGTCCCGTGGCAGATCACATGTCCTCTCAGGTTCTTGATGAGATCATGAACAAGTCATTAACCCACAAAGAGATGAAAGGTTCTTCTGTCCCTGAAAAGGCAAGTTGGAAATAGCACAGTGAAAGGTCTCTATGCTCTCAACCTTATCCTGTTACTACACAAGCTATCAGTCATACCTGATACAAGAAATTAAAGTAAATGGTTTATTACTAGTTTCTGTCTGAGAGCAGGCAAGTTGGTACCCTCTTGCCTTATGGAAGTAGCAACCACCTGGAGGTGAGTGACTTCTTGCCTGGCCATCTCTGTCTCAGAGGAGTATATACCCTGCCAGAGGGGAATAGAGAAAGGATTGTGGTGACTTTCTTCCTTCACAGTGCAACCTCAGTCTTTGGAGGACATGGGAGACAGGGTCCCACCTTCTGACTGCAGATGAGGACTATGCATCTTTGTTGTGATACTGGACAGATGAAGACTGGGAATCAAAACCTGCGGAGGTAGATGTGCATGAGGATGCTGGAATGCTCCACTGGCTTGGAAAACCAAGGCAAAAAGGTTGGTTCCTCAGCCAGTCAAATTTGCTGTTTTCTAGACAAAAGCAATTTCTCAGCTGTCAGTGACAGCTCCTATTTAGGAGGATCCTGTTTTGTAGCTGCAAATGAAAAGAGCCACTTGGCGGCCAGCCAGCAGCACAGCTCCTTCATTTACCAATGAAAATGGAGGAAACGGGGAAAGTTTTCTAGAAAGCAGGTCTGCAGTACAGCAGAATGTGTTTCTCCTTCATGCAACAGAAAATCCAAGAAAAAATTGAAGAATCACAGAGAAACATTTTGTGTACCCAGATTTACTGAACCATGCAAGATCTAGCTGCTAGAGTCACTACAGTACACAGAGTAACTGCATTTCGTAGAATCATAGAATCACAGAATAGTTAGAGTTGGAAGGATCTAAAACATCATCGAGTTCCAACCCTCCCTGCCATGGGCAGGGACACCTCCCACTAAACCAGGTTGCCCAAAGCCCCATCCAGCCAGGGCTTGATCACTTCCAGGGATGGGGCAGCCATAACTTCTTTGGGCAACCTGTTCCAGTGTCTCACCACCCTCACACTAAAAAATTTCTTTCTGATGTCTAATCTAAATCTCTCCTCTTTCAGTTTAAAACCATTACCCCTCATCCTATCGCTACACTCCCTGATAAAAGAGTTCCTCCCCACCTTTGTTGCAGGCCCCCTTCAGGTGCTGCAAGGTTGCTATAAGGTCTCCTGAGAGCCTTCTCTTGTCCCGGCTACCTTGGTCTCTCCTATCCAGAGTGCCTTTGCCCATGACTGACAGCCCTTGGACCTCCTTAGCTTTAAGGCAGTCAGGCTTTTGCCCTTCGTGTAAGGGTAAACTGGTTCTAACCCACTAAAGCTGGAGACCTGCCAAATAAGTATGTAGATAAAAGGTAATTTCCTGAATGTCTACCCTTGGGATGCATCTCACTGTTTGGAGAGTGAGTGAAAAATCTTCCCTACAGCAGATCTTTAGTGGCTGGCTGTAAATACACAAAGACACCAGTGCCAGCTGCGGGAGGATGATTGCAGCCCTGTGGGCAAGTTGTCTGGGAGATAAAATCTGTCAAATCACAGCACTGCTGACAGGTCAGAGGTGGGACACTTATATCCAAGCAGCTGGGAAGAGACCATTTCATTAATGATGGCCCTTGCTGCTTTCTTTTGGAGATTCTCCTCATAAAAAACACCCTTCATGCTGCCTGCTGACACCTGTCAGCCTTATGGACTTTGTGATGAGTCAGCTATCAAACTGGACTCAGAAATGTAAATTTTAATTGGAACAGTAATCATGATGTGACTCCAATGACAAACATTTCAGTCAGCAACCCTCCTTACGGACAGGCTCATGGGGCACTCCACACCCCCCCCAATCTACTTCAGCTTCCCCCAGCTGGTGGGAGAAATAGATTCTGTGGGTTTAGACATAGATTCTGTTGTTTAACTGCTGCTGATTTGGAAGATCCAGACAGCCAAGATTTGTGTGCCACTCTACTGCACGGTCCCTTGCGTCCCCAGCAGATCCAGCTGTCTCCCCTTCACCCACCCCAATGTGCAGTGATTTCTCTAAAACTTCTGTAATGCCCTTTGGCATTTCTCACCTGAGATTCTGCGGCAGAAGGAAAATTAAAAGTTAGGGCAGCATAAAGTTAATTAAACTTACCATTAAATTAATAACACAAGGAATACTGTGCAGATTGCATTATTCATTTTCATGTTTTATTCAGGAAAAACTCAATTTTTAATGCACTTGGTGTTACTGGAGGATTTCTGCCCTGCTCTGCTAGAGTTTTGTGGAAACCTTTGGCACGCAGGGTTTCTGAGGTCCTTCATATAAACACAACGTAGTTTTCCCTCAAGTGGTAAAAGATTCACAATAATAAAAGAAATGAGAACTCTCTAGCTTCTGGGAAGGAAAAAAAATTCCAAACATCAGGGATTGAATTCCTCTCTGGTTAAATGGATTAATTTTAATCCATCCCCTTTCCTCTTTTCTCATTTCCTAGAACTCCTACTATTCTCCCCACCACCAGTTTTGTCCATTGACAGTTCATCAAGTGCCAGTTCATCTTATAGAGCTTTTTCTAAAGACCTCGGTGCTGAAGCCTTGCTGGACCATTGTGGTACATCTGCTCCTGACCACACTGCGGAAGGTCCGTCCTTATGAATAATGCAACGAAATGTGGCATGGTATGAGGTTAGGACTGCCAGCCTGTGTGCTCCTTCACGTTGTTTTTTTCTTCCTGTGCAGCCAAGCAGTAGCTGAATAACATGTTTCAAAGAGCTACGGCTCTTCCATTCCAAGGGGACTGTGGATTACGGTCTGAAAGATCTAGCGCAAAAATGAAATGTTAGGCACAATAACTGAAGGCATGCTCTGGAAACTGAAGGCAGGGGGAATGTAGCTTCCTTTGGAGAAAGAGAGGAAATGAATGAAAACTGAAACCACGGCAGAGAGACAGCATTATTAAGGAAGGAATGATTAGGAAATGTGCGGCTACTGCTGCAATGGCACACAAGGGAGAAAGAGAGGTCAAATAAGCATATTAGGAGCTTCCTTTCTTAATTGCTACCTTTATTAAAGATGATTATGATACAGGAATGGGTGGACTCTCAAGGAAAAGCTGCTGTTGGATGATGATCTCGAGGTCTAAACTTAGTGAGTGTCTTGCCTGGTGCAATGTGCAGATATGCAATGAAACCAGCCTTCTTTTCTAAATCCCTCTACTCAGAGAAAGAAGGGACCAGGTATCTCAGTCTCTGTGGACAAAGTGTGGACCCACCCAAACTCCTCAGAACTGCTGTATCTGCCTACGAGCCTTGAGAATTTCTAGGATGTGAACCTTCATCCACTCGTCTGAGTTTTCCTAGGTTTGACAGCAAAAGAAAAAAAAGCACTCATTGCACTCATTTACTAGTGCTAGGAATATTTTGATGCCTTACTATTAAAAAAGAAGTATTATGCAAGATAGCATGCACATCCAGCATGCTGCGTCTCTGGGTCAGGGTTGGACCTGCTGGGGAAGAGGTGGCTGTGGGAAAAGTTCCCCAGCATCAGTGGTGGGTGAGGCTGGAGAAAGAGAAGAACCTCTGAAGTTGCTCTGGTTGGCTTCCCCCCAGCCATCTGCCTGTACATCTGGGAAGCTGAGACTGGTCTCAGTGCAGCTGAAGACACAGTGGAGACCCTTCCCTACACCCTGTTCAAGCTGCAAAGAGGGACTCTTGGAGTACTAGAATCATAGAATCATATAGGTCGGAAGAGACCCTTGGGATCATCAAGTCCAACCATCAGCCCTACTCTACAAGTTCTCCCCTACACCATATCCCTCAACACCACATCTAATCTCCTCTACTCTTAAACACTGTTCTTCTACTTTCACTCTACTTGCTCCACAGGACCTAGAGCTCTCAGATTATGGGGCATTTTTGCCTGTGGAAAAGTACAAAGTTGCCGTGGATACTCCAGCAGGGTTGGATGGTTTTAGGGGTAAGACTGCATCAGATGTTGTGTTTGCCAGAGCGGGAGAAAGGCTTTTTCCTGCAATACGTATCCATGTGAGTGCTTATGCATGGAGCCTTCCGGATCGAGGACAAGAAGACATCATGTTCACCTCTATTCTTCATGTTTTTCTCCCTTTCTTCCCTCCTCTACCTCTTTCTACCATCTGCCCCCCATTAACGTTCAGCAAAGTCTTTTAATTTACAATGTTATTTTACTGACAGCTGGAAATAGTGTTTAAAATCCTAATTAAAAAAAGAAAAAAAAAGCAACGTGAACTCACTCAGCCAGGATTGCTACGGGATTACTTCTAGACCAGCTTCTTTATTTCCTTCTAAAGCAGAGTCTTTTCTAGTTCTCAGCCACTTCATGAATTTTTATCTTCTCTACTGGCATCCCTGTAGCATGAAGGTTGGTAGGACTTGCCAACACGCTTCAAGCCAGAAGCCTGGGGACCATCTTCAGCATCGAAAATAGAACTCTGTTCTTGTGGCTGTTTGAAGAAAGGTGAGAAAAGCGGACTTTAGTAGTGTGATATTCAAGTGCTGCAGTGCCCAGAACAGAGCTGCTGTCTCCAGGAGGGGAATTCACAAAGCTGAGTGACACCTAACCAGTGAAGGAGGGAGAGGCGGGTGCCTCAAAGCAGGATTAGCATCCTTCATCAGTATGAGTGGGGAAATGAGAAAGAACAAAGGGTATTCCTGAAATAACTGCCTATTTGCTACCCTGGTATTTATGCCCACTCCTTGATATGCATCAGTTGGGGCCTTCTCCTCTTTCTTTAGAAGAGAGTGTGTGAGAAAAGATTGAATTATTTTTAGTAGCTTATTAGGTTTCTTGCTTAGGAAAGAAGAGACTTGATTTCTAGGTCCTCTTTAACCTGAAAAGGCTTGAAAAAGGCTGGCTCCAAACGCTGCATTATGGTGATATTCCAACTATAAAGAGATTTTGTGAGAGGGAAACCATAATATCAGGAGACAAACCCAGCAAGCTAGGAGGCCTTCAAGAGATCTCCCTTGTCCTGTGTTCTCATGCAAGTTCAGACTTTCCGCAGCATCTACCTCCAACAGAATGTCTAACTCAAAACATGAGGGTTCTCAGTCCTCAGGGGATATGACAAGGTGACTAAGCCACAGAATGTGGTACGGGGTACAGTGCTGGAATGAGGCTTTGGCTCTGGAGTTGCTGGGGGTCTGAGCAGGAGATGTTGCCTTGCATGATTGCAAGCTGGATATTTGCACAGAAGGAAGACACTTCTGCCATCTGCTTGGAGGCATTGATTGTGATGCAAGTACCTGCTAGTGTCAGAAAGGAACAGGAACTGGGAGGTTATCCTCCATTTGCAGCTCCTGTGTCCTTTGCTGGTTGCTCAGGTTTGCAAGGCTCCCGTGTATATATGGACAACTGTTATCTTCCCCAGGTACTGAGCTCCCTCTGAGCAGAGAGATCCAGCTAACATTCCATGGCAAAAATATTTACCTGAGAAGCAGCATCCTCGCTGTGGGTAATCCAAGGAAGTGGTGGCACAGCACGTGGCCATCCGCTGGCATGCTTTGAGCACTTAGACAGATGGAAAATTTGCCATTGAAAGGTAAGATGAATGTAGCTAATGACATACTGATGTAGTGCCCAGGGCTCCTCAGCGTCTTGTGCTGTGAATTTCCGTGGCCATGCCTTCAAAACAGAGACATATTACACAGTAACAGCACCAAAGGATTATGAAACCATGTTTAGTTTACAGCATGCTGTGTGGGTTCACTGACCCGTTACTCAGAGTGATATTTTTCATTTACTGGCCATGTAGCATGGCTGGATTTACAACGTGCAGCTTCAGATACCAACCCTGCCAAAGAACGCAATCAGTGTGGAGTGGTCGGAAAAGCCACATTGCATGGCTAGAAAGCAGTTTATTTTCCTTCAACAGAGTGCCTAGCAGTGCAGGTGGCTCACTGAAGGACCACAGCACTCTCAGATTCTGTATGTTCATTCCTCAGCGTGACTTCATGGTGGGGGGGTGAGGGAGATCCGCACCTCCTGCATCCAGTCTGGAGATGAGGCTCTCGCAACAGCAACTGCTTTGCCTCTTTGCAGTGTTGTCTTGTCGAGTAGTGTCCTCGGGAGAAAATTCCAAACGGAGATGGCTCGTGGTCATGAATTACACAATTCCCTACTTTCCCATTAGGACTCCACAGCAGCCATGGAAATCCAAGGCTGGCAGATGAGAGCAACTCTCCTGTGTCTCTTTTGTTGGGAACGTGGGAAGAGAGGTGACGTTATGTACTCCAGTGGACTGTTGAGCTGAATAAATAGATGCTTTTAGATGCAAAGTTCATACAATGGCATTTGAGGATGCTATTTAGTAATTAATTCTGTGAATAAGGCATCACTGAAAGCATTCAGACATCTACAGAGTAGCTCTGGATGAGGGCTTTGAGAGAGAGACTTGCAGCAATAATCATAAATGTCAGCACTGTTTGGAGGAGGCGGGCAGCGAACGAGCGCCCATTGATAAGCTCTGGTTTAGTTTTTGTAATGTTTACCTTGTTTGTTTGGGGAGCTAGGCTGAAATTCAAGAATCAATCAGCAGTCTATAATGGATATATTTTCATTATGGCACAAGGAGCCTTGTGTGTCTTTCACTTATATATTATTCACACAAGTAAGTGATCTACTATAGCTTGCAAATCCCAGGGTATCTCTACAACTTAAAAACATGCTGAGGTCCAGGCAAAGCCTCCACTGGCCACTAAGTAGGGCTAAAATTTTGAATTATTGGAGAAGTGTAACCACTTGCCATGTTCCTTGTAACTCAAGTGCTAGGAGACTGATCGACACAGAGGTGCCAAATGTCTGTGTGCTGGGAGACCTTCGATATGTCCTCAGAATGGACATTAATAATAGAACCATTTTGGTTGGAAGAGACCCTTGGGATCACTGAGTCCAACCATCTGCCCTACTTTTATAAATTCTCCCCTATACGATATCCCTCAACACCACATCCAATCTACTCTTAAACACAGTCAGGGATGGTGACTCCACCACGTCCCTGGGCAGCCCATTCCACTGACTGACCACTCTTTCTGTGAAGGATTTTTTCCTAATGTCCAGCCTAACCCTACCCTGCTGCAGCTTGCAGCCATTCCCTCTTGTTCTGTCGCTCATTGCCCGTGAGAAGAGACCAGCACCAACCTCTCTCTATAATGTCCTTTCAAGTAGTTGTAGAGAGTGATTAGGTCTCCCCTCAGCCTCCTCTTCCTTTCCTAAACAGTCCAGGGGACATGATCTCACTATAACAACTAAGCATTCACCAATGAAAGAGATAAGATGCTTATATTTGTGTGATGAAGGAAAGAAATACAGGTATTATATCAAAATTAGCTGTTTGTATAACAGCGGTCTTGAGGCTAATGAGGAACCCAGATAGAATTATTCCCAATTATTCACGTGTTTTCCAAATATTATGAGAGATGTTTCCCAATTTATGTTTTTAAATGCTTATTCTACCAGGGAACTACATAGCCACATTCACTGAAATTCAGTTGGGAATGATTTTTACATGTTTTCTAGGATGTAATTTATAAGAGCTTGAAGACAAGTTCTCTGCAATACTTTCTGAAAAGCTTGCAAAGACAGGACTGTAAACTGCAGTTTGTGGGAGACGTTGGCTGCTGTGCAATGGGCCGAGCAGGGAGCAGGCAGGAGTAGCCCCAGTGCCTCCTTGGAGAGTTGGATCCTCGTCCTGCCTCTGCCATAGCCGTGACACAGGAATATTTGTCAGTCGAGCATTTCCTTGCTCACATGCTCCTTATTTTCCAGATAGCTGAACTTTGACTCAGAGCTGAAACTTTGGCTGGTGGGAGATGTTTTGGGGGTTTTTTTTGGGCTGTGCACATAAGGTGCTATTTAATACCAACTACTCAAAGATCCAACTTTGGCTCTCCCAACCTGAGGACTTGGAATTTGCGGATGTTCCTCATAATCTTGTTTTGTCTCTTTTCCCATCTGTGAAAGTGTTCCCTTGACACAAAGGGGCTTCATGCAAAGAAATCATTGTGGTAGTGATGGGTCTGTACAACCATTTTAGTAGCCAGGGCAAGGCTTAAGTACCAAATTACGCATCAAGAGGTGAACTCTGAGCAACAAGAAGAGAACAACAGGTTGACTTGTTGCTCATGAGCTAAGCAGGGTGTGCAGTGAACGAGGTGTGTCCTAAAGCCAAAAAAAAAATAATAAAAAAAAAAATATCATCATTTCATGTGATGAAATACTACCATGATACAGATAAACAGAAGGGGTAAAAAGGAGCCTGCACAGGCCTGCCTTTGCTGTGTTATTTGCCACAACTTCCCCAGGACACTGCTGCATGTTCTCCAGTTCTTCTGCCCCAGGGAAGCAACAAGCACTTGAGGAAATGAAGTGTATCCTGAAAATTAGCTTCTGGGTTTATTTACTTTTTGTTGACTTCATCTGTCTTCTTATGGCTACAAACAGACCGGCGTGTGACAGAACACGTGTCTTTGGGTTTTTTTGATGCATCCACACCTGTACATTTTTTTCCCTTAAAACTGTTTAGAGATTGTTGGGTTTTTTCTTTTTTTTTTTTTGAAAAAACTATTTCTTCACCTTGGTGACTTTTATTACTCTTTTTCCCAGTCACCATGATGGCGTAAGGCTAAATCCTACTGAATTGTTTTCTTTGTATTTTACAGTGAGATTCTTGACGACTTTCCAAATAAGGAGATGAAATAGGAAAATAGCTGATGGTGAACCTGACCAGGCAGACCCACACTGGAACCCCAAGTGGTGTTCTGAAATCAACAACTTTTCAAAAAGATGTCAAAAAAAGTTATCAGAAAAGCATTTGCTCATGGATTGTCCACTTCACTAGCAACCAGTGAACTCTGATTGTCACCAGACCAATTCAAAGGCAGGCTGGGCTATCTAGGCCACCCACAATTACAATGGACTTTCCTAACATAAATCTAACAATAATCCAGAAAAAGAACAAAAAACAAGGTAGCTAAGAAAATACAAGACCGAAGTCTTTCTTTTTTCAGCTTTCTGCCTGTTGCTGGTGGTAAGTAAGCGTAGTGGTTGATGTTACTTGCATCTAAAGGACTAAATTAGTATTCCTCAAACTTTTTGCAAGCCTAACATCCTTTTTACTGCAGCTGCCTTCTTGAGATAACCCTTTACACTTTTAGTTACTGGCAGCAGCTCAGTTACTCAAAGTGGGATAGGGGAGACAGTTGCAGAGTTGCACGCTTCTTCCCTGCACTGGAGCAATACAGCTCTGGGACTACTGAGAATTAGTCATCATAGTTTGCTTTCCCTGGTTTTCTTCTTAAGGTTTTAATGGCATAAGGAAAAATAACACTTTAATAACTGACATGCATAAATATCTATGACCTCTCAGAAATTTTTCTTGAAATGTTTTCTTAAGGTTTTTCTGATATTCCATGATTCCCTTTGAACATCCTTTGTGGCAGACTTCAGGATTGCCATTCAGTGCTTCACTTTGCATTCATGGGACACCTGCATTACTTGGTGAGCCCCAGCCTCAGATGTCTTTCTCCATCCTTCCTGAAACTTGCTCAGGCATCCTACCTGCATTCTCAGGCACAGCAGAACATGGTGTGTTGATCTTATAGCCAAGGCACAGATAGTTTTAGTAAAATAAGAGAAGTCATTGCAAGTTCAATTTTTTTAAACTATTCTTGCTGCTCCAAAAGATCTCTGTAGAAATACTTCCAAGAGAAGACTACAGCAGTTTTCCTCAGGCCAGCTGCAGCATACATGAGCCAGCTCAGCTAGTTTGTTCTCAGTTACTTAATTTTGAAAGGTTTCTCACCAGCAGAATTCACAGAGGTGTTCATCCATCTCAGATTGCCTGAAACCAATTCAGATGCTAGTTTGTTGTTTAAGAGTAATTATTTAATTTCCATCTCAGTTAAAACACATATTTTCTTTCCAGTGGATCAAACTTAAACAAGTATAATGGAGCTTGAAGTAACAGAGCAGCATGAAACCCACAGTAAAGCCATACCGATTTTGTGGAATTGTCTTTTTTGGTTCAGGGAGATGTCTTACGTTCAAGTAAGGGCATCTGAATTATTTTTTCTTTTAAAAGATGTTTTTTACTGAAATCCAATTCACTCTTCTTTTCCAGAGGGTCAGTACTACAGATCCCTAAGCAGTACCTTATTATGACAAAGTCCTTCACTGGGAAACACAGAGGTAGGTGTCAGAGTTTGAAGCACCTTCTTTCCCTTGACCCTTTTAACAGTCATAGAATCATAGAATGGTCCAGGCCAGAAGGGATCTGTAGGGTCACCTAGTCCAACCTCCTCTCAGTCAGCAGGGACACCCCCAACTAGACAGGTTGCCCAGGGCCTCATTGAGCCTCACCTTGAATATCTCTAGGGAAGGGGCCTCAACCACCTCCCTGGGCAACCTGTTCCAGTGGTCCATCACCCTCAGAGTAAAGAACCTATCCCTAATATCCAATCTAAATCTGCTCTTCTCCAGCTTGAAGCCATTGTCTCTCATGCTGTCACTGCAGGCCTTTGTAAACAGACCCTCCCCAGCCTTCCTGTAGGCCTCCTTCAGGTACTTGAAGGCTGCTATTAGGTTTCCCCGGAGCCTCCTCTTCTCCAGGCTGAACAACCCCAGCTCCCTCAGCCTGTCCTCCTAGCAAAGGTGCTCCAACCCACTGATCATTTTTGTGGCCCTCCTCTGGACCCGCTCCATCAGGTCCATGTCATTCCTATCTTGAGGGCTCCAGACCTGCACACAGTACTCCAGGTGAGGTCTCACCAGAGCAAAGTGGCAGAATCACCTCTCTGGATCTGCTGGCAATGCACCTTTTGATACAGTCCAGGATGTGATTGGCCTTCTGGGCTGCAAGTGCACACTGCCTGCTCATGTCCAGCTTCTCATTCATCAGCACCCCCAAGTCCCTTTCCCTCCATCCCCTAGTCTGTAAGGGGACTTTGTGTTGCAAATTGACCTAAACCTTAGAGAAATGTTGCAATTGCTGAGATTCCAGGTCCTCACCCTTAGCCTGCCTTAATTACGTTCATCCATTTCTCCCTAGTTCTTCAAATGCACAAAAGTGCACTGGCAAGCCCTGTGCCTAGCAAGAGTTGCTGCTCTGAGCTGTTTTGAAGTGAGTTTCCTTCATCCTGTGCCTCATAGCCATGTGAGTTGAGCAGAAGTATCACTCGAAACTATGCACAGAATCATAGATGATGCAGGCTGGAAGGGGACATCAGGAGGTCTTTAGTCCAACCTGCTTCTCAAAGCATGGTCGACATCAATTTCATATCAGACATGGTTTACCTCATTCTTCAACCTTTCCCTCACTGATTATTCTTCAAAAATATTACTGTTGAGATTAGTCATCTCCTGTGCATAACCCTGGACAAGCAATTGCCAGTCAGCAGCTATTTCCATTGCACTGGTCGGTTTCCTACCTGTGACCTGCTGGAAGGGATGACTTTTAAAGCAACATGTTCATATCAGAGCTGTAAGAAATGTCTCAAGTGGGCCATAAAGAACCAAGACAGATAATTACTTGCTCTTGAAAATTTTGTGCTTCTCTACAATAAAACTCCTATGCTCTGGGTTACTAGAGAAAAAATGCTGCAGGTTGTGTCAGGTCTTTTATTTGTTTTACTCCCACACAGAGTGTTCGGAGGTGGATGGCAAATGGAAGATAACTGTGTCTTACCAGGCACAGGTATAGATGGTAACTGTTTAGAGAACAGGTAGCTGATTTGAATTGGGATCCCAAATGCTCCCCAAATTGTACATCTGAAGTGAAGGATTCTTGCAAGTCTGATGGGAAGAAGTAGCTTTGATTATATGGTAATGAACAGTGCCCAATAAAAAAAGCAGTTTTGATGTACTATGTTGTTTCTAGCAGGCAATCTATCTCTTATCATCGCCCTAAGACATCTATGTAATGAGGTCGTCTTAGAGTATATGACCCTGTCAATTCTGCTAATAACTGACAAAATCCTGTGCACACTTCTGCTATATCTCACTCAGCAGGGAGCATTCCTGGTTTGATTAACCTAAGAGGTAAGCGCTATTATCTCTGGGACTACTGTCCTATAGTTTACTGGGGATTTTTCATTATAGGGAGTAGATGATTTAAAAAAAAAAAAAAAGACATTCTAAGCAAAAGAGAAGAGTTTTCTTTCTTCCTCTTCCCCTGTAACTTTTTCAGAAAGCATAGTTACATCCCTATCTATACAGTTCCTTGCACTGAATCATCACCAAGGGATACGTTGCTAAAGGATGTTGCTTTTGGAACAAAAAAGAATACAAGAGACTCTATGTAAGACGATTACATAGGGTTTTTTTTATCTATCATCAACTTTAAAAAAGAAAACCTTCCAACATATAACTCATCCTTTTCTCACCACATCTGCCACGGTTCAATAATTACAGTGATTCAGATGAGGATGGTTTGTCTTTTTTGATTCAGAACCGGCTTCATTTCATGCGCTCACATGCCCCTTCTCATGGCATCCTGTTGGGTTTTCACTGACATTTACCACCTACCGAATTAAACCAGAGGACAAACACAGTGATTTTGTGAGTAGGTGGGTAAATCTTCTCTGAAGCTGACTGAAGCTGTTGGTGCTGAATATCACCCTGTGAGTTCACATTGCTGTGCAGCACAGCTCTTCTGATTTTGCATCTAATTGATGTCCTGTCGTGCTGCCCATGTCCTTTCTGCTTCTGGAAAGATGGCATGTCAGAACAACAGTCTTCAACAAAGTTGTGGTAGTCCTATGGCACTTTTTGAAGTACTGGAAATGGCAATCATGGTGTTTTGGGCAAAGCCATGTAGGTATGAGTTCCCACTGTGATTCCAGGTAGGCACAGTATCTCTTGTAACTCCAGTTTAAAGTATTGCATCTGCATGCTTGTACGCTACTGGGAGATTTTAGAAAGCAACTCTTCAGGAAGTATACATAAATACTAATTAGTCTTTTTTTCACATCTGTACTTTATACATGCTTCTATGCAGGTAGATGGCCATGTTTTGCCACCCAACCATTTGTTCCAGGCACCATACAACAGCTCAAATATTCCTTGTTCTGCCATCTTTGACCATTTGAGAACTCTCCTCATTTTCTGCTTGTTGCACAATTGCCTCACTGCTTCCCACAAATGCACTTTACCAGTTTTCCCTGAGGAGCACTGCAGGTTCTTTACTCATTCCTAACCTTTTCTGCTTTGGAATTTCACTGATGCCTCTGCTCACTTGTACATCCGCTACTGCCTGAAGGACTGGTCACAAGTGCTCTTCTCTTTAGTGTCCCCAAGAAAGTCCCCATGCTCCTCTTGGGGACCCTCCAGCAGGATCCAGACTTTCCCTAAGAAACCTTCAGTTTGTCCCTGCCTAGTCGGAGCTCAACAACATGTCCTACACATACATTACTCTCAATTGTTCTCCCTCATTTAAGCAAAGATATGTGCAATGCTATTGATGTCTTCATTACTGATGCTTTGTGGTAGTTGAGAAAATAAGGGTGAAGAATACCAGAAGGGTCTGGATCTTGCTGCCAGACCAGCTAGTCCTGAAGTCAGAGAGATGAGAGCAGCACTGAAGGGATGAGGTTGATTTCTTGCTTACCAATCCAGGAAGCCAGAAGGCAAGGGAAAGTGGAGAAAGCCAAAACCAAGAAGGAACAGGATCACCCCTGGTTAACCTGCTAGGTGGGTGCAGACTGGGCCCCTCTGCTCTATCCCCATGTACCCAAACTTAATTAACAGTAGAGGTGTGACCTTGTAGCATTATATGCATCAAACACATATATCATGTCTTTATACAATAAATCCATGAGGGAAAAGGCATTGCTTGCTTTTCTCTTTGCACAAAATCATACGAACAAACAGTTCTATATAGATGAAATTCTTCAGGAGGAAACTTCCTACACAAGTTCACAATTTGTGATGGCTGGAGAAAGAGATGGAATGTTTCAGAGCTCATCTGCATTGCTAACAAGTGACCTTCTTTGTTAGCTGGTTTAATAAGACTGACACACAACAAGATTTTATGCAACTTCCCTACTGATAAATGCATGGGAGAAATGTCAGTGGTTGATGTGTTGTGGCAAAATGTATTCATCTTTTTCATAATCCTTGAGCTGCCAGCCTTTTTCACGCACAGCTTGCAAGAACAGACTTGATTAAGTGATCCAAAAGGCTTGAGCCACTATATTGGTTTCTTTTTCATGAACTTTACTTGAAGTCCCCCTGCTCAGGAATAAACAAAAATAATGAAACTGCCTTTTGAAAAGCGTGAATGGCTAGGGCCAAACAAGTGGTGTCAGACTACTTGAATAAAAAAAAAGTATGAAAAGATGCAATTTATCACACACATTATAAACAGCCTCCTTGGATAGAGTCTCTCCAGCTTCCTTTGTGAAGAGCTTTATTCTAACCAGTGACTGTCATTTTTGTACATTTAGGCTCCTTTTTTCCCTGAGAACTGAACAAACAGAAAGCACATTTATTTTCTATTTAAAGTTTTTGTATGTTCCTGCCAGTGGGAATCTGTTGAAAGTGAACTGAAGACTTCTGTGACAGTTCAAGTTCAGGACTTCATCACTTACCTCATGTTGATGTCCCTGTAGGATTCCTGGCTCCATTTCCCAAGGTGCTATGCAAAGTTGAAGCAGGACAAGGTAGTCTTCCTAGTTTACAAAAAAACTCACCCTATGAGCAACTTGTGAAACAGTCTGGCTTTTGGGTACCTTGTGCACGTATTGGCTTAGTTGGAATTACATTTCTCTAAACAGGTGCCTTCCTCTACCTTCCCCACGGGTAACTTCTGGATGTTTTTCAAGGTCGATAGAGCAATGGAGGCAGGAATAGCCTTTTCAGGCAGGCTACTTCTGCAGACACACTGATCTCTGTATGTCAAGCAGAGATTATACCAACGTACTCTTTCAAAACCCTAAAGGTCAAGCAATATTTTAATTTGACGATCTCCAGAGGGATATTTCCTCTGCCTGACATCAGCGCTGGTTAAGACAGATGTGGACAAATAGACTCCTCTTCCTCTGAAAACTTTTCAGGACACCCGCCTCATACTCTGTGCTCTAGGTGGGGAGATCTGGCACTTATTTTAGAGGGCTAGTTCAGGCACCTAAGACCTGGATGTGAAATGGATCCCTCCTCTGCTTATGTATATATAGCCAAGGGCAGTAGGAACGAACCAGCTGAGTCACATCCTGGCAATTTGAACTCTGCTTCTACCTGGCAGGCTGTCTCGTTGCTATTTTGAAGCAGGTCAGATTCTCCTGGAAGCATTTATATGGCACCAATCATTATGAAATTCTGCAAGTGAAGGCTCACAGAAAGCCCTGTGGTATTTCAAATACTGTGGGGGATTTCATCTCATGTCAAATATGAAATAAACAGCTATTTAAACAAGCTGATAGTTTCTCAATCTAATATGTGAATAATTTTTGTAAATCGTGTTTTATACAAGTTTGTGCTTTGATTTAATTTCTGTGCCTCATTAAGGATTCCAGACTTCAATCCTGATAAGAACTGTTTGTTATTCTTTAAAATGATGTAAGGAAATATTCAGCACTTGCTGAGGAATTAGGAAAAAAAATAAACCATTTTCCTGTTTTCCTAGTTTGACTAGATATTTAATTAAAGTGACATGCCTTGGGCAAAAGCTAATTAATACATCATCTCTCTATAACTAAAATTAATGGAAGGCTTATGACTGCTGAGCTGCAGAAAGGATTGAAAATTCTTTCCCGTCTTCTTACTAATTTTTCGTCTGACCATCCGTCATTATTTTCTCATCGGAAGAGGGAAGCTTTTTTTCTGATCATTCAATTTTAATGTGTACTGATGGATAATTCCCTGCTAGCTCCGCTGCTTCACCAACTTTTCCATTTTGATCGTCTCCATTATGAATGATAGCCTGAGCAGATGCTATGTTAAGGCTTTGCAGTGGAGGTAGCAAAGGCCTCCTCAGAGGAGCCAATGCATCCTCAGACAAATAATTGTCTGTGTGGAAGGCTCACCTGTGGGTATGCTGACCACTGTGTGGGACCTGCTGCCTCGTGCCCTCTTCCAAGGCAGGATAAATCTGCTTTCTGCTGGTGTGGCTTCTTGGGTTAGGGAGTTTCCTGAGGAATGCAGGGCATAAACCTGGGAACTATGGGATCTCTCAGAGGGTTCATGGACATTGTTGTGAGAGGTGTTATGCCCTCTCACATGGGATG
Source organism: Jacana jacana (assembly GCA_013400555.1). Classification (NCBI taxonomy): domain Eukaryota; kingdom Metazoa; phylum Chordata; class Aves; order Charadriiformes; family Jacanidae; genus Jacana; species Jacana jacana. Next base: position 38,010 of record VZTM01008637.1, read on the forward strand.
AGCTCTCCCTGGGATGAGCTTGTAATAAGCTGAGAGGGTAGGGAGAAGTATACATCCTTCTTGTGAATACAGTGGGGCAAATGAGTGAGGCAAATGGTCACGGACATCTTTACCTCCCCAGTCACAAGCCCTTGTCTCTTCCCTCTTTGGCACAGGAAGCAATGGCACTTGGTTGGTAATTAAGATGACACTATCATCACTTTGTGTGAGGTAATGCAGTAACTATTAACACTTAGAACCATATAGGACATGGTGATGTTGTGGGTGAATGCTTTTACTCTATGGGATAAACCTGGTCTAGAGTTTCGCTTCCTTTTCTGTCTTCTTGAAAGCAACAGTTTTGAGAGCTCCATCACCACCTTCTGTCTCTATCTTCTACATCCTCTTCCTGTTCACCCTAATTCCTGTCCATTGGTATCGATAGGACCATCCTTTCTGCCATTCTTCCTTTGTTTCTGTGTGGAGCGAGCTCATCTGTTTACAATGCTGAGAACACTTTCTTGTCTCAGCTTCTTTGGTATGATCTACTGCTGCCAGGTTGCCTGTGTATGTCAGAATCCACTCATTTATTGAACCAACATGTGTTGTCTTCTACAGCTTTGCTGCTCTGTCCCTCAGTTGCCTTGTTTCACTTTTTACTCCTTGAAGTGTTCTGTAAACTCCTCAGGCCAACAACATCTTCTGTCTTATTTCATTCTTATAGGCTGTAGAGAAACAGTATCTGAAGGTATTGACACAAGTCCAAGACCTGCCAGGATGAGACTATCCCCACAGGATGACCAGATGTTGATGATGAATAGTTGAAGTAGATGTGTTGTGTGCCAGTGATCTGTAAGGATTTTGCATAAATGCATGTCTGTAATGCCATGGCAGGAAGTCTTTGCTTGAGGAGGACTGAATTGAAGGACAAGAAAACCAGGACATGAATGAGAGAAAAATGAAGTTGGCTCTGTTGCACGGCCAGTTGCATCTGGCAGTGTGAAGAGGTCATGCTTGAGGGTGAATGACAGTGAGTGAAGAGGAGATGTGCATGAGGAGAGCTTCTGGTTTCAACAATGTGGTAGGAATATGGGGGAAAATCCTAAGAGGCTTATCCCCAACCTCAGACTTCATGGGCTGACAGAAAAAGACAAATTTCTCTAAACTTCTTTTCATAGTTCGCATGTAGGTGCCTTATTCCTCTTGTGTATAAAAAAAATGGTTGTAGAGATCCATTATGGGATTTCCAGGCATTAGGGGCAATGGCTGTGGAGAAACTTTCTCCAGCTCTCAGCATTGCATACTGCATCTGTACCTGTAATTCGAATTCCTTCTCCATGTGTGTGATTTGTGGAAGGGGCATGTGTATTCCGTAGTGCACATACCCAGAAATTGCTCCAAAAACCCTTGTTCACAACAAAGAGGGGTGATAGGACCATGGCCCTCAGCTTTCACAGCAAAAGAAAGGAGGGGAGAAGGGGGACAAGTCTGATAACGTAGGAAATTGGAGAGGCATCTGATGACAGAAATAAATGAGTATCAGAAAGGAAAGGAGGAAAAAGAGGGAGGGAAAGAAGGGAGAAGAATTTCCAATTAAAACCAAAATCAGAAACAAAAGGCAGGGATATAAAAAATATTAAACATAAATATGCTGAGGGCTATTGTAACTTTTTGTATTATTACATTTCTGTTTCACGCTGACAACAATACTTTGTAGTCAATTTGTTGAATCATTTCCAGACAATAGCTCCTAATCTGTCAGCAGAGTTTTTATGAAATTTCGTGCTATTTCTGCTTCTCTAGAGACTACAATTCATGCCAGTGAAGATCTGGGTTGTCCTCTAAAGAACCCCATGCCTTTCCATTAGTATCCTAATTAAGGAGACTTCAGCCAGCTGGAATGAATTCGCACTGTGGTGATGCTTCTCATTAAAGAAGGATAATAACGTTGAAATTGGTAAATTCCCTGACTTGGGATTTAGGATGTTTTATAACTGGAATGAAGCATCACTGGTGGGTTGCTCTATAGCAGCAGGTTGGGTGTTTCAGGCAGTTTTAGTCACTGGATGCTGTAAACCACTATTACATTCTCCTCCTGGAAGTGGCGTAGTTTGCAATTAAATTTAGCTTTGCTGCTCCAAAGGGCAAATGGAGTACCTTATGTAACATGGGACTTTGGAAAGTTTAATATTAGTTTCACGTTTCCATCCTGGCTCCCACGGCAGTCAAAGCAGGGCACTCTTGCACTTTGGCTTCTGTGGCACGCCAACTTTTTTTGGGTAAAATTTTATGTGTGTGTAACATTTCTTAGTTCCTGGATCCCAGAATGGGTGTGAAACATTCAGCATATGGAGAAGCAGAATTATTAGCACAGCAAAAGTGAGAGAAAGGTTTCTTACTCTTCATAGCTTGCAGGATTAGGCAATGGGTGAAATGAATACTGATTGACTCCAGGGCTGGCTTTCTGCAATCCAGAAGGCTGTAGACATATGGATGGGGTTGTGGGCATAGCAATTGTCTTTGCTGCTGCTCTCATCCTTCTTCCAGGATCACAGCTGTGCTATCCTAACCCATTGCAGAGTGACATGAGATACTTCACACCTCAGTAATACACAGATATAGCTTCAGAAAGTGCTAATGAAGAGCCCAACTATTTCTTCCTACAGGTGTGACCAGACAGCAAACTCTAAATGGTCTAAGGAGAGCCAGCAGCAGTGAGATGGAGAAGAGGTGGTGAGCGCAGTGTGAGAAATGTGAGTGGGAGCATGTGGAGAGCCAGAGGATGGAGAGGAGGGAAATGATGTCTTCAGCATTCCAGGAAGGAGGGATTTCCCTGGCTCTTCAGGCTGCTTGCAGAGAGGCAAGGGGGAATTTGGCATCCCACCGACAGAGCTGTACTGCATTCCACTGCAGCACTGAGCTCCTTGTGGGTATGGCTTTGTGGATATGCCTTCAACAACAGCCCCTGGGTTTATTTAGCAGCCTGTGCCAGGAGCAGTAGGTTAGGACACTGAAAAAGACCTCTTTTCCAAAGATAGTGTTAAAAAATCAATGTTCAGAAGTGTATTTCCACTATGGTATCAAACCCTTCTTCTCTCTGGCCTACCAGACAGCATGAAGACATATTTCTCAGTTTGCAGCTGTTTGAGCTGTGTTCTTCAGTATACAGCTAGCAACTTATAGTGTGCCAGGAAGAGGGAAACGTGCAACTACTTTAAAAACAAGATCCTGCCATTCACAACAGACTCTGGCCAGCAGTCTGTGTTAGTCATCGCAGAATAAACTATTGCTGGAACAGCACTGCTTCTAAAAGTAGATGCAGTCTTGTAACGAGATGCAATTTGCTCATGGCCTCATAGTCCCTTATTGACTGGATGCACCTGAGTTAAGAGGAACAAGTTAACGTTACCAGAGCTCTTTACACCGTGTTCTATCCAGTCTGCTTGGGATGGGGCATAAGGTGCTTCTCAGTGCTGCAGCTGCAAATAACCCTTCGTGTTGCCATGTGTGGCCGTGACCATGGCTATGGTCAGACTGAAGTACTGTGACTTCTTTATAAACACCTTGTTCAGTGTTCAGATCTTTTTCTGATTTCCCTGAAAAGATCCCAGACAAACAACAGTTAGCAAAATCTTGCCTCTTTGGAGGACTCATTGGAGGCTTTCTACTTATCCTATGTTTTAACTTCCTGAATCAGTTAATATATAAACAAGTTGAGCAGATGTAATAACAAGCATTGCTTCAGATGTATCAGATGAACTGAACTCTGTTTAATGACTGGGCAATTTTTGGCCATGACTGTGTGACTTTCTTATCCAATACAAATGCAATTCCCTGCACAGCGGTAGGACCCGGGACTGTCCCTCATGTGAGTGCATCCCTCAGGGCAAAGGGGTCTGGGCATGAGGGCTGTTGATACCTGGATGGGTGCAGCTGATACTGCGGCTGGGACAATGAACACCTCTGTAGTGCTGTGCTCTGTGTCTATGGGATTCAGCTGTCACTGTGTCTGGGATGGCTCTGCCCTGGCAGGCAGGAGGAAAACGGAGCTACTGACACATTTTCTCCTCTCAAACCTGATGCCTTCAGTCAGTGTGGCGGAAACCTTTCCAGTGTCATTGAAGGTGCTCTGTGGTCCCAAGGGGCTGAGACAGATGATTCCCTAGATTCAGATGCAAAAGCATGAATTCCCCAGTGAAATTAAACAGATAAAGTGAGCTTGACTGAGTTTTGGTGATTTTTTTTCCGCACTTCCCAGCCTTGCCTGTGCTGCAGAGAGAGTCGTGGTGCTGGGACCGAATTTTGTGAAACCATCTGGTTCCCAGTCACAGATATCCAGGCACTAAGAATGTATCTATGCAGCAATCAAAAAATTATAAAATAAAATAAAATAAATAAAATAAAATAAAATAAAATAAAATAAAATAAAATAAAATAAAATAAAATAGGGACTCTGCACTCGAAACACAAACTTCCTTATTCAGGAATTCCAACCAGAAAAGGATTTCTCAGGTTTTCATGGAACTGCAGAGGGAAGAATTCCTTTTTGCCTAGCTGCTCTATATTGCTGGAAACAAGTAATTTGGCTTTATATTTTCTCTCAGAGAAATTTGACTTTATTCCTAATATTGAGTCAGTAAAAAAATCTTAGTATTTCATGATCACAGCATAGAAAGAATGCAAAGCGCAGCAGGCTTCAGCCATGTAGGCTTTGAGCTCTACACAGCTGAAGGTTCCAGCAGTTCAGAAGTCCAGCATTCACGCATGGGGTGAAGTCGTCTGACTGACTTCACAAGGGAGAGAACCTTTTCCATCCCCATTTCCTCAGTGCTCGCAGGACTTTTTTTTTTTGATCATCAAGTTGTGCCCTTTAGTACTCTCAGAGAAATGAACACTTGGATAACAGTAGAAGGGGTGCTACACATCCGCATGAAAAGGAAGCTTTCAACATCCTTTTGGCATATGAATCATCCAGTCCCTTTTCTGTTCAGATTGTCACCAGTCACAGTTTAACATGTGTACCACAGGCTGTGCTGTGAAGAGAAATGGGCACTAATGCTTCCTTGTACTTAGAGAAGTTCAGAGATGTTCCCTCCCTTCCCCTCCCTGACTTCCAGCTTCTCTGGAAAGTCAGTGGTATGAAAGGACAAAAGGTTCCCTATGAAGGTGAGACAAACATGATCGAAGGCACTCCAAGCTGCTTTTAAGGCATTTGGTGTAGATTCTACCTCCATGCATTAATAACCAGTGCAGGAGCAGTGGGTCAGCCAGCTCTGTGTTGGGAAAGAAATGTCTGGCACCAGTGCCCTGAAGCACCAGGAAAAAAAGCTAACTATCCAAAACAAACCATGCCAGAGGCAGAGAGCTATAACAGAGGGGGCACTCTGTTTATGTTGTTATATTATTTCATAGACAACCTAATCTCATTTTTTGTGATAGTGGTACCACCCATCAGCCAGGCTTCAGCTTTTTCCTAACCTTGGGCCTGAGCTACCTGTGGATGGTGACTATTGGATGGTAAGTAAATGGGTATTTTGGCATAATACATTAATATTCTGGAGGAACAGATCATGGTCTGGAACATCTCCTCTGCAAACTGATATTTAGCAGAATAATTATGTTCTGTACCCACCCACAGCAACCCTGCCACGAGAGACATCGTGTTCAGGGCTGAGCCATAACAGAGTGGGCTGTGTTTCCACGGGCCAAAATGTCTAGAGGAGCCTCTCATTCTGCATTTGTACTCTTGAGAAGATGGAGAAAAGTGGTGCAAAGCCTTCTTCTTTTCAGACACAGGCCTGACACTTGCAGTTGCGCAAATACTTATTCCTAGGTTTGCCCAGGAGTGAAGCACCAAATGATGACCCCCTCTGGGCTGGTGGTTTCATAACTTTCCACAGAAACTTGCACCCCAGTGAAATGTGGCTGACATAAGACTTGGCTGGAAGTTACACACATGAGCACCTGGAATTTGTCTCTGTTTTCACTTGGACCCAAACCGGCTCTGACCCCAGGAGCCCCATTCCCCACCCAGGGGCCTGTGTACAGCTGTAAGCAGCGTTGTGGCTGTAAGCAGTCATCAAGCATGGGGTATGTCCCCATGTTACTCTCCAAGGTTGTTTTCAGCCTGATGCTGGTTTTCATTGCTGACTGTTTACTTTTTTTAATGAAAAACACTTTTTGCTGATGACCCCTCATTCCTGAAATTGGGTCTGTATTCCTGCAGATCCCCTAATAGAGAAATTCTTCCCTGGCTAAGTGTAGTGAATGTCGGTAATTACTTTCTCTCAGCTCACCACCGTTCTCAGGATTAAGATTAATAAAACACTGACTCTCAGCAATGACGCTTAAATAAAGGATGGGTACTTGGAGTTCAGCCTGCTATATTGATTAGATAGCTCCATTTATTTCCCCCTGTTCACCAAAATAGTTTGAGGCTGTTGCCCCAGCATAGACAACTAATGCCAGCTGTGCTTGCGATGGAGGGTTTTTTACTCAAATGCCATTGAGAATAAATTTAAAGTGTTGTTATCTAGACATCACAGAAGGGAATAAAATCTAGAGTGTAAGCCGTAAAGTAATAGAGACAGATAGCTGGCAGACACGGAGCAAAGGAGGAGGTCTGGCTCTCTAATAAAGCACGTCTGACTTGTGTTCAGCCTAGCCCCATGCCACCATAGGCTGGAAAGCAGGAAGAAAATGCAGGTGATGGGATTGCTAAACCACCAGAGGTGAGAAGCAAACACTGATGCCAAGGTGAACATGGCAGAGCCTCCGCCTGGATGAAAGAAATGGGTTCTGCAAAGTAATTAGGAGCTCATAAGAAGCAAATGAAGAGGGCAGCATAGTGGAGAAGATGACCCAGCAATATACAGTGATAGAAATAGCACATGGATTTGACCTCACATTACATGACACTTTTTTATTGGCACAAACTTTTCCTGACTGTTTCTCCTGCTGTATAATTTTCAGCAGTAACTGAAAATGTGTTTTCACCAGCTGGGCATTTCTATCTCAGGTATTAGGGAGCAGCTGAAGTTGTTCCTCCGCTTCTCTGACCTTTTCTGACTTTCACACTTTTACTTAAAGAAGCTGTCTATTTTCCAAATCTCAGTAGCATCCACATTCAGCAAACATCAAGTGCACACCATGCAAGATTTATATACACACTCTCTATCATCTCATGTCATCAACTCTCAAGTAAAACATCTTAGGCGAAAGCACGCAGATACAAAGTATGACTTTACTCAGAATTAACTGTTAAAATGTCCCTCGCTCTATAGCGTACTTCAAAGCAATTATTTAAAAACCTGGCACAAAATTGTTTGCTGACATTTCTGTAAAAGACCATTCTGTAGAGTGTGGGGTAGATAACATTTTATTCCAAGTTTACTCACCCAATAAATAGTACATATTGCTCTGTTCTGCCAAGGGTTCAACTTGGAGCACTTCATTCCATAAACAATCCTAATCTCATGCCGTCTTTTTTGCCATCTCCAAAACTGCTTTTCAGTTGTACCAAGACTGTAGGGTATCCCCTGGGGACTTGCACGGGAACAGCAGAACCACCATAGCAGCATATATGCCATACTAGAAGATTCCACAAGCTTCCTCAGGGAGGAGCAGAGGAGTGAAGGAAATGTTTTAACACAATTAGATACCCAGTATTTGATGCTTTCACCCAAAATTTATTGTGATTTTCTTTTGGTGGGAACAGCTAGATTTGCCTGTAAAGATGTGTGTGGGAAAAGTTTTCAGATGCAAAACTTCATGGGCTTTTTTCAGCAGTGCCTACTTCCCTATAGGAGAGAGTAATATTCTTCCTATCTTCACTTAAAAATGAGGTCTGAGAAAACAAAGCATATTACACATGATGCTTTTAGACCTCTCAGAGCCCTTTGCCACCTCCAGAGGTGCAGCGAGAGCTCCCTGTCTTGGCCCAACCTCAGCCTTCTAGCGCTGGGCAGAGCATGTGGTGCTGCTGGAGATGACACCCAGAGGAACGAGGGAAAGTTTTTTGGTTACCTTGAAGTCATTAATCACTATCTACTGAACCACTTTTGTGTCACAGAATAATTGTGAGTCTCCTAATCAGAAGAAATCCTGAGCTGTCAGAGTTAGGAGCAGGCGTGACGGCTGCATCTCATGCAGTTTGGCTGATGACACAAACGGTGGGAGCTGCTGTCAATCCACTCTCCTGTCTTCCTTGTACCTGCAGCAGGAAGGCAATTTACTGGCTCATCCTATATTTTGACAGAGTCACAGGATAAAAAAGAGGCAGAACTACACTTGAAACTCTTTGCTCTTGAAAATTCTGGGGGCCTCTGCAAGGATTTGAAGTCAAGGGCAAAGCTGAAGGCAGGGAGGGGAGAGGGGAACTGATGAACTTGCCTTTTCTCAGTGAAATATCTGGGGTCAGTCACACCACAACATTTTTAATTTGAGTGAGAGATTAGAAGAACTCGGGCACGTGAGGTAAGAAAGAGCTTGCACAAAAAGACTTTTTAAAAGCTGCTGGTCCTCTATGTTAAGTGTCCAGAGAACTCCTGGTCACAGAAATGGGAAACTTCCCAAGGGGCAAGGGCTCAATGCAGGAGCCATCAGGTGCATGCTCTTGCTAACACGTGCAGCCCACCAGCTTTCTGTCTGCCTTCCAGCTTCTGCTGGAGCTCTTTCTAGCTGAATGACAGATGATGTCTGAGAGGAGGAGGACGAGCTGTGTCACATTTCTTTCAGTGCTGCCTGCACACATAACCGAATGCCTCTCTCTTTGCCAGATGACAGTTGTGCCAAAGTGTGCGGGGCATTGCACTGTCTGAAGATTTAGAGCTAAAAGTGGAGAGACAGAGAAGACGAAGAAGATGAGGGAATGGTATTACTTTAACAGGAGAGTTTGGGCCTGAGAACTGAGTGCAAATCACCAGCTGCCAGGACGGTGCTTTCTACCACAGCCCATGCATCCTGGCAAAGAGCTATTAAAAACGGCTGTGAGCAGTCAGTGGGGACACATACCATGTTGTTGGGTAACCCATCTCATTAAATGCTGCAGCATCTGTATTGCTATATTATTGTGAAAAATTTGAGAGCAAAGTGCTTTGCCTCCTCAGAAAGTTTATGTCTGAGCTTGGTTTCTAATTTTTCCTGAAGACAAAAGAGCACAGCGGGAGAGCACCAGGGATGAAATGTAACTGTGTTTTAACAAAAAGAATTTATAGCAGAGGCTTACTGGGCTGGAAAAGGTTTCGTAACAGTCCCACTTCGGACTTTGCATGTTATCCTTCTTGAGACTGGTCTGGCACGAATAGTTGCTGCACTTGCAGTTGTTCAACATTGTCTTTGTCCCAGCTCTTCATAGTGCAGATGTGCTTAGAATAAGCACCTCTTTTGAGGTATCTGATCCACCAAAAAGGCATGTTTGAAATACAGGTGCAATCCTGTCACTGGCTCCAGCAAGACCAGCACTAAGCCAAAGCTCTGATATAGCCAGTCCATAAGCAGGGTAGAGATGTTTGCTCCCCAGCCCTGTACAATGTCCCACCCCTCATCCACCCTTGTTGCATTACTGAGGAAGTACTTGTTCTAGTTTGGATTTCATCAGTCCTGTTGAACTGTTTTCTTGTGCTCCAGAATATATATGCCTTGACTATAATCAGCAAAGCAGAAATTAACAAGAGTTAGAAGGTCTCTTGTCCACATCAGCCTGTAGTCCTTGCTTGTTATCCCTGTCCACAGTTTCATTAAGTGATACTGGTCATCATGTGTCTTCCCTGTTATTCCTAAATTTGAAACTCGTCACTCACTACTTTGACCAGCCAGTTGGCAAAGATGCTTTTGCCCTATTTAGTCAGGTAGATCCCATCTCTTTGTAGCAGTCCTTGATCCTTATCAGATGGGTGCTGCTATCTCCTGCAGTGTAAAGTCCTCCATTGCTGTCACTTACCACCTCCGCCTGGTACTTTTGTGGGGCTCATGCCCGGATGGCTCAAATGCTTCAGTGGACATAGCTCCCTGTACAGTCCTCTGCTGCCAGAACACAGAACCTGTTCTGCAGTATCTGATCTGCAGGTGGAGCAGAAGCCATCTCAGTGACAGCTGTTACGAGCTTCCAGTCTTTGACATCCTGTGAGTCTCTGGTTTCTAACCCAACAGACACAGGCTGTGCCTGTTCTGCCTCCATTTGTGGGAGTTTGCACTCTTGCATAATCGGACTCTTGGAAAAGATGCAGTCAGTCCCTTTCTCATCTTCTCTAATGCTGTGCAGGCTGTTGAATTCTTCTTGCATCTGTTACCTGGTGCCACAGACCTTCCACCAACACACAGCTCCTGCAGGTGAGGAACCCATCACTCTCAGCTTCAGTCTCAGTGTGAGCTCTCTGAAGTTGTCTTCCCCTGGCAGCAGGCACCTTCAGGTTCCTCTGAGGGTTCCTGGGAATCCCCTGATAATCTCAGAAGTTCTCAAAGAAGATCTCAAAGCTGAGACTAGAGAGTGCTACACAAACTGCTGCATCTGTTAGCCTTGTGGGCCACATAAAGTGCCTCTAATACTACTTTGTAGTGTACAGGTACTTATGGCACTAATTCTGCTGCAAACCTCTAATCTCAGGTAAAATAGTATCAGTTTATTCAAAGGGGTCCTTTTTTTAAAACCTCATGTTGATTGGTAATATATTTTCTTCATTTTTCCCTTGTATTATTTAAATTTTTTACCAGCTTTTCCCTTTACTATTTGACACAAGACTAATGCTGTCTGAAAATCCTGGACTATCTGGTTTTCTCTTTTAAATGCCCTGGCACAGTAGAAAAACATCTATTAACCATCTCTGACTTATCTGCATTATTATTGACAGTATTACCACTTCATGGATCAATATGTCAACAGTACTATTTGGACTTTTAAAATTCCAGATATTTCACTCTTCCCTTCCATGGCCAGTATTATGGAGCAGATCACATTTATGCCCATAAAGAGGCTAACCCAATTTCTCAAAATTATCAAAGAATCATAGAATTGTCTAGGTTGGAAGGGACCTTTAAGATCATCTAGTCCAACCATCAACCTAACTCTGATAAAAAACAGCTCATCACTAATCCATGCCACTAAGCACTATGTCAACCCGTCTTCTGAATACTTCCAGGCATGGTGTCTAAAACATGTCCCTGGGCAGCCCATTCCAATGTTTGATAACCCTTTCAACCCTTATCATCCATAGTATTAATGTTCACACTCTCAACTTTTCTTTAATATCTTGTGTCTTCATGAATGGTTTCAGCATCTTGCCTTTGTACTTGGTGAGTGGTTTTTGGACCCACTCTTCCTGCTGTTTGTAAGGATTCAGTGTTTACAGGATGACTTCAGCCATCTCTCCCTGCAGAAGACCCTTTTAGCAATAGGTAACCCTATTTGCATCATTACCTGTTCTGAAAATCATTGCATTCAGGGCTGCATGTTAAAGACAGAGTTCAAACAGAGCAGCAGAATAACTCAAGTTGGAAGGCACTTTAGGAGGGATCCAGTCTAACCTCCTGCTCAAAGTTGGGCTAGCTTCAAAGCTGGATCAGAAGCAAAATACTAGTTATGTTAAAAATAACACATTGCAGGTTTCTGTCAGGCAGCAAAGAATGTAATTCGTAATGGAGGCTGTTTTTTATAAATTTTCAAAGTAAAAAAAAGGGTGAAGAAGCACTTTAGAAAATAACTGCTGCATTTGTCTCTGTCTTCATTTGTATTTATCTTCCCAAGCCTGGAAAAGCATGTAGCCTTACCTTACCTTGGGATCTGGACACAGCCTGGGCTTTAAGAGTGAGAAAGTCAGGATAAACCAGGTGAAGAGCCTGAAAGGCAGGATAGTCAACTTGATTTTTGTAGAGAGATGAAAAGAAAACAGTGGAAAAGGACCTGGAGAAAGGATATTAAAAAACACAGCTCAGTGCAATGAAATAATTTCAGTCATAGGTGAGGAGAGCTGCCTCCTCCTTTCTCCAAAGAAAGGGTTCAGCAGAAGTCTTAAGCAACTTTGCAGAGGGGGAAAGCAACTGCAATAACACAACCCATTTTTCTGTTTTTTCTTTATGTGTGGGTAGGTTGTGCGTGTCTTGCAAAGTCCGTAATAGTTTTCTTCTGTGATAGGCTCTTTCTTCAAAGTATGCTCTGAGTGAAGAACCTTCTTTAAGAAGTGTGATTCACCCAGCTCTGCTAGTGGATAAAGTGCTATAACGATTTATAGCTTGGTAACTGGATATAGAAAGCAGTCAAGTGTGGTTACAAGCAGCGTAGGGCAGCCAACAGGGATGACTTTAGCAAACTCATCTGTATGTGAAGGGAACTGGGTTTTTAGTTGCTGCAATACAGCAGCTTGTAACACAGGACTAAAAAAAAAAAGGGATTCTGGACAAAGAGATGCCAAATTCACAGGCTTATAGTTTTGAACTCTATTTATGTTTAGTTTTATTGCTCTGAATGTTAAAGAGATATTTATTACTTAATGTTTAACAAAATATTAATAATTGTTTTTATAGGATAACAATTCAAGCTACAATAAAATGCTGTGTCTCTTCATCCTATTGAAATATTAATGTAATTTCTATTTTTATATCTGTATATTTTATATATCCTATAATATACATATATTATATGTCCCATTTTAAAAAGATACTTAGAAAGACATACATCAGCATTTTATATACCTTTACTGGGATAGCCCTGGTTCTTAAATGCAGATCCATCAGCCACTTCCACACTCCTTGTTCAAGTAAACTGGTTGCCAGCCTTTGGAGATGAGCTTGTGCTTCACAGTTTATTAGTTCACTGCCAGAGCCTAGATAATCTGTCACTATGGCAGCAGCAGTGGAAAATACAGCTGTGGCAAGACTTTAGGTGTGAGTTAAACTTCAAGTACGTTCATGAACAGTATTGAATTCAGCTCCTGGTTATTTACATGGGCTGAATCAAAACTTCATCACATGCCCAAGCGCTTTCTGGAACTGAAGCCTCCAGCAGCCTCAATGTGAAGTTAAGAGAGACCATTCTAGACCCCTTTATATATGCACATATTTTTTTTAAAAAGCTCTATATAATCATAGCTAGCACATGCCATTGTATATACATCATTATAGGCTGCCTTCCCAAAATGGAGTTTGGAGGTGCCCGAATCTCTTGATGGGAACACATCTGCATCTTGAAACTCTAGCTGTGAGTGATTCCATCTAAATACCAACTACTCCCATGTCTTTTAAATGTACCTAATTATTTTCTAGTAAAAAAAAAGGGTTATTTTTTATTGCAAAATTAGGATAATGAAATGAGACAGTAAGCAATTACTATGAGTTTATTATGTCTTTTAAAGAACAAATGTAGTACATTTATATTCTTCAAGAATACAATTAAAGCAGAAAATTTTCTCTTCCCTTGCTCCCCTAGATTTTAATTACTGCAAAAAAAACTGATTACTTGAACACAAGAAGTTATAGCGCAATAAAAGATGTTAAAGGAAGAAGCAAACTGTTGGAGCACCATGTGAGTTGTAAATGCTTTTGCCTTTCACTTTTCTGACAGGCACTGGACCTACATTTTAGCAAGGGTCTGGTCATTTTGTGAACAATTTGTAGCAATTGTCAGCTGCTGCTCCATTTTGGGTAATGGAGCAGTTTTACGTGCAGCTGTCTGGGAGAATTGTTTTAATATCTTATTGGAATTACTGTCTTTCTTTCACTTCACTGAACCAAGAGATATAATTACACACTTTGTAACTAGCTGCAAGTGAGAATTACAGTAAACATTGGAATATCTTAAGTGAAGTTGTCAACAGTTAGGCCAACTCCAGGTTCTTTCCCAATGTTTAGTACCCAGGAGACACTGTAACTAGGTCCAAGGCAAACAAGAAAGCTGTCAAGGGGGCTGATTGCTATTTTTGATGTTGAGATCTCAGACAGAGCATTTCCAGGTGAATCCCTCTCCAAAGTAGGTCACTTTTCCAGCTATAGCTACACAGACAGCATCCACTGAACTACAACACACTGAACACCACCCAGCATTAATATTCTTTATTATAACTCCAGCTTCAACTCCCGGATCCTGCTCAGCTTGTTGAAGGTTATTTCCCAGCCACTTCTGTTTCCAACAAAATTTAAAATGCCACTAAAGCAAAAAGTTTGCCTTTCACAGGTTTTGTAATTGTGAGTGTTGTTCATGCTCCATGGTGGGTCTGTGTGTTGCAACCACTAATCAAATCCTATTGTGTACCAAAAAACTTGTCAACTGCATTTGAAATTTGCACACCTCAAGGGTTTTTTTTTTACATTTCTTTCTCTTAAATATCTAATTACTATAATGAGGGAAATGTTCAGGGGGGTGCTAATGCAGTAAAGCAATTTTCTATCTCTGTAATTTCCCCAGCCTGCTTTCTGGCAGTGCATGTTGTTTCAAGTGTCTCGCAAGATAAACAGCTTTTCATAGTAAAACACTGCTAGGTCCTGCAGAGGGTTTTTGACCAGGGAATGCAAGATCTTCTATGAATAGTTACAATTGTTCCATGAATGGTTACGATAAGACCTCCTTCCCTACATATTCTTCTTGTTGATTAAATAAAATTGCACTGTTGCCAACAGGGTCCCCATGCTTTATGGATTTCTTTTGAGCCAGCTAAGCCATGTTTGCTTCTCCTATTTAATTGTAAATATTGGTTTTAATTGCTTCCTGTTAATTCCTGATTGAAAGGGCTGATATTAATAACTCCAACTGGTAGAGAATAACAGGTGTCTATTAATCACACCATGACTATTTCTATCTGCCTTTTCTCTTTGTCAAAAAGCAAAGGACTTTGTATGTCCACACCTCAATGCAGGCAGTGTTGCTAGGCTACTGCTGTGCCTGTTGACACACATGGGCAGCATCGTTTGGTTGAGAGGATCAACAGTACCTGAGGATCAACAGGCTCCCGAATCCACACGTACATGGCTGAGATGGCAGAAAACCTGGGGCTCAGAATGGCATAAAAGGGATGGAAGGGTAAGAACAGTATAAGAGAAAATTAGGTACCACTGTTAACAAAGAAGTAGGCTCTGTGCATTGCCCATGTCCCCAAAGACAAAGTGCTTAGACTACAATAATCATGCATGGTTAGTGCATAGTCCCCCTTCCCAGCAGTGGGACAGACTGACCAAACAGCAGGTGAAAAATTTTGCCTCTTCACCCCATCACTGAACCTCTTAAGCAAAAGCTGCTGAAGACCTTGGACACCCCATCTGGGACTTGGGCAACATTTTGCTCCCGAATCCAGACCCATGAGTTCCACAGTCTTTTGCTGATGGTGTCTGTGGTTACTTCTGAGGCTCCCTGGTAGTCCTTGAAACCATGGGGTGGGGAACCTGTGTGGTACTGGCTGGTGATGAGGCCAGCCACAGCCTGGCGTGGAGCTGCTCATCCACTGTGGAAAATACAGAGAAATCTCCCTCCCACCCAGCTAAGCAGCCCCAGCCTCTGTCCTGGAGCTGAAAGTGCAATAAACACTGCCCAAATCTATAGTAGACCTTGCACAGAGCTACTGTAGCTGGATACATCATTTAAACAGTACTTCAGTGCTGGAAAACTTGCTTTGGTGGCTTGTCGCCCCACACAATTTTAGGGCAGTGTTGTTACCAGTTAGAGTGAAGGGTGAGCTGGGCTTGAAGTAACCTAATGTGACCCTTCTGAAACAGGAGCAGAATGACTGCTATTGACTGTGCTGTATGTGATCTTAATTGAGCAGATTTCAAACCACAAAGTCAACTTGCAGGATGTTTGGTGTTGGCTGACAGAGCATGTTTGAGAATACAAGCTAATTAACCAAGTACTAACCCGGGCACGGTCATTTGTATGCAACTTTTCTTTAATTGTTGAGAGGTCTCATTAGCAAGTTTAAATCCTCAAGGAAGGCATCCAAGACACTTTTGTGTGTCTTAGGCACTAATAATGACAACTAACAATTGCAGCAGCAGCAAGTAATTTCATTGCAGAGAAACCTTTCTATTTAACACACTTTTAATCTGATTGATATACAGAATACAGATACATCCACAGCTATCCTAGGCTCAGTCCCCAAGCACAAGATCTCACCAGCCTGCTTGTGAGCATCTTGGAGCCTTGGGTACTTGGGACCCTTCTACTCCAGAGCTATGTGAATATTCAGCTGCTTTTTGTGGCAAGGGTTCACAGCATTTTGTCCATAGTTTACAGTGCTCCCAGTTCCTTGAGGTTTGTTGGGGTTGCAGTTCCTTCCCAACCTGCAACCTTCTTGCCTAAGCTTTCCACGCATGCTTTCCTCAACTTTTTTTGTCCCCTGAATTACACAGAGGGAGCTCCTTTTCCTGTTGCTAATTTCTGGTGGATGTTCAGTGGCAGATCACATATACCAAGTGTTGCTGACACCTGTGACAGGCTGGTTGCCTGCTAGAAAAATACTTGAACTTTCTTCCACCTTATCCCAAACATGGAAGCGGAGTTATCAGCCTCAAGTACACATTTCCAAAACTGTTATTTATTCTTCTACAGTAGCTGGTGTAGCTTAAAGTAGTGAGCTGAGAATGCCAATACTCCAGTAGATAAGGACCTCATCGGAGACACAGCTTGAAGCACAGCTCTCTATCCAGGTGTCTACTTGGGATTAGGTGCATCTTCTTCCTAAGGGGAATAAAGGCACCCTGCTCTGAGCATGAAATTTCAGATGATGGTTTGCACCTGGTCACTTAGCAATGTTTTGGGGCATGTCTGAGTGTTCCTAAAGTGCTTGCCATCTAACTGCTCCTATCAACCCTCTTCCAAAAGACCTTCTAAGATTCCTAAGAGCCATTGGTTTGTCAGATCACAAGGAAATTATCCATGTTTCATTTGTTAGCGTTCCAAAATCCTTGCTGGTCTGAGGCTAATGTTTATCTCCATGCACCTGACCGAGATCCACATGGCACTTCATAACCAATGAAGATTCTTCCCTGTGTGCCCAAAATACAGGTGCATTGACTGACACCACAACTGGCTCCTCAGTCTGAAGAGAAGGTTGGTCCTTTTGGTATGTAATCAGCCAAGACACACAGGGAAACCACAGCAGAAACAGGAAAAACTCTTTTATGCTCTTTTGTGTCTCCAGTTCTACAATGAAAGTATGTCTTAAAAAATGCATCCCACAATATGATAACAGTTCTTGCATATGTAGGTTAAAAATACTTCACCTACATCTGAAAATCCTTTGAAGTGGGAGATTTAAACAGAGAAAACATGTTTTGAATATTGGATGAACTACCTAGGTTACTTTATTACCCTTTAGACATGATATTTAGGCTTCATCAGTCATTTTGGAAAGGGATTTGAGCATAAAGCCCCAGGATCTGTCACTGTAACAACATCATTTTTTCTCTGCTGCAAAAGATGGATTTGTTAGTGAAAGAGAAGATGCTGTTGTGAATAAGCTGGTAAGCTATGGCTTAAGACTTTGGACTCTCTTTCAGCTCTGCTGGAGGCTTTATTTATGTCATTGGGAACTTCACCAAATTTTTGGGTCCCTGCCTCTATTCATACAGGAGATGTCCTTTCACTGTTGCTCTGTCTGTTTCATCTATCTGAATGTTCCCTGACATTTGTACTTCAGTATGTTTCACGGGGGTGTCTCCTCTTGGCAGGGACTTTTAAATGTCCCTATATAGAGCAACAATAAAACAGAAGCAAACCATGAACAAGCTGGGAAGAGGAGTTACAAGCATGAAGTATGTATTCTACTCAAGGTACTGGGCAAAAGCGATCTATCATAAAAGCTTCTCTTTTTCTGTTATCTGTCTAGCTCTGTCTCAGATTTACATCCCCGTGAGTAATTTCTTACTCCTAAAAAGCACTTGATTGATAAAAACATAAATTAAATTGCACGCTTGCCTGCACATGTCTTTTAGAAGGGAGTTTCAGGAATAGCTCCATGTCCAAGTGCATGCCCCCCAGTAGGAATAAACCTGGCTGTAGTAGGGAAAAACATACAAAGTTTTGCCTCTGAATTGCCCTGCCCTCTCTGAGCAAAAACTGTGACCATGTTTGCTGTAGATAACTTGTGGCAGCCCTAAGCTGGGCAGCTCATATCACAGTGATTGAGGCATGGGGCTCAGGGAGACTCCAAAAAACCATGGGGGGACTCCAGCTTCCTCAGGCACCCTACTCCTGGAGACTATGCCGCTCTTTGTGCTTGCTCTAGCTGATTTCAAAATAAGGTGGCTGCTTTTGTAAGCTTTTATTTTGTCTTGCAGAAATACTCAAATCCTGCTGTAAAACGGCTTGCTGATGGCTGCAAGGAGGCTTTGTGGTTTTACTGTTGAGCCATACTCTGAGTGCAGCTCCCCCTCTGTGTCTATAAAATACACCACATATGGCTAAATATCCTAAGGGTTTAGTAAATTCCATTTGAACAGCCTTCTCTGTACTTAAAAAAAATTCTGAGATGGAGGCCCATCCTCATTGAACCCTTTATACCTGCTAAGAAGGTCACTGCTTTTTGAGCAAGACTCTGTCCAAAAATGAATATTACTTGATAACTTTAAGAGCAGCTGATAAATATCTAAATAAAAGGTTGGAGTGTAAAGCACTGGACTGAATGTGTTTATTTGGTTTTCATGAGCATTAATCCTGTGGATTTCTACTATGGTCTGGCTGAGGAAAGAACTAATGATGACCAGTACAGGACCGAGTGTCCCTTCACAACAGGCTATCAGTAAACTCAACTGATAATTTATTGTACAGCTGGAAAAATAAGATTGGCTTCCCTAAGTGTTTATTTTTCCCCCTGCAGTTTGCATAAATGAAAGAACAAGCACTCAGATTTATTGCAAATGTAAAAAAAAAAAAAAAAGAAACATAAAAAAATTTTCAAATATAAGCTTAAGTAAGTAAAGTCGGTGTAGATTTCAAACCACAATGAAAATTCAGTTAAAATACTCCTGATAACATGAGATATTTTTAAGGCCTGTTTTGCTTCAATTCAGAGCTATGCATCAAAATCAAAATTCCATTCAGCGCAAGGGCTCATTGTGCAGGATTGGCAGAATTGCCTGACTGAACCACAGCATCACCTGGAGCATTTCTAGATGTATCCCCTGTGAAGGGGATGTCTTTTTGGATGGAGCACTCACATCTCCAAGGTATTAATCTCTTCCAAATTACTTTAAGATGTCTGTATGATTGCCACTAGTGATATTTTCTGTATTTCCTTTCCCCAAGACCCGCAGCCCAAACACTTCTGCAAGCACATACTGTACTGACTTAAAAAGTCAGACATTAGCTTGAGTCAAATCCAAGATGCACACAACAAATAAATTCGGGACTTAGAGAGCCAGATTTGATTACAAATAGTTGGGGAAGTATTCATATGAGCAAAGAGTGGGGGACAGCATGTTGCTTCCACCTCTGTAGAGAGCACTAGGAGAGAAAATCCTGTACGGACCTGCACCATCCTGGATCACTGCTTGCTTGGGTTCTCATACCTGTCCAAAGACCCTTCCTGCTTGGCTGATTAGCTGATTAACCGAATCACCACTTTGCCCTCTCGGTTTGCAGAAATAAACTGTATTTCCCTTTAAAGACGAGTTCTGGATAAATTGATGCTTTAGATCCAGCAGAGAAGATAATCTGATGTGAAGTGATTAACTGTTCATGTGAATTGCACAGTTAGCTCCATCAGAGAACTGCCTTTGCTCTTCACTCCTCCTAACTGCTCCTGCTAAACATGACAGCCTTGTAAAGCTGTGGGTTTAGGTTAGTGGATTTTGCTTAGTTTATGACTGTGCTGCTGTGAATTATGTTAGTGGTAATGTAGTCTTATGTTTCTTAGTTTTCCTGTGCAACAGCCATTATCCTGCATCTGTTCTTCCCGCCTCGTGTTTTTCTCCCCTGTCTGTATCTCATTTTTGGGGTGTATGCCAGCATAATGACATGCCATTGAAATCAGAGCCAGGACTCATTAGCTCTAGTAATTACCACCTTCCTCTGCCCTGGAGGTTTAGAGCATCACTCTTTCTACTCTCAGCCAAGCTTTTCATTAGTACAGCCATCCATAGCATTATCAAACTCACTTGGAGCAATGGGCTGCTGCTATGTCCACCTAGAGTGTAGGAATGTTCTTCTTCTCTCAGTCAGGGCACTTGTCTCACCACTGAATCACTGATCTACCAGCCAATGCAAGCTGTCAATGTACATTTGAAAATCTCCCTCATTATGGTTACTTATGGCTTCTTTCCACGTGCAATTAGAAAACATTTTCTCTCAAATGCCACTCATATTCCTGTTGTTTGCTTCTCTTTCTCCATGGTTTTCACTACTCTTTTCCCCATCGTAACTTTCTATTGCCTCCTTTGTTCTCCCTGCTTTCTGGTTTTCCCCTCCTTGCACCAAGTCATAATAGTGCTTGATTCGCCACGTATCTGAAAGGATCAAAAATAAAATGAACAAGAAAGACACATGACTGCTTAGAAGATCCAATGTCCCAGAGACTTCCTGCTTGTGCCATCATTTAAATTTTGATTAAAATGAAGGCTGGGGAGGAAGATCTGGGGACCCTCTTTCTTGTCATGTTGTAGATTTACTGAAAATCACTGTAGGAGTCCTGTTGTTACCTGTGCTTTGCTCATGCTGCTAAATAGCTGTTTTCTTTTGATGGAAGTTTACTTAACAGACTTCTGTTAAAAGTTGTTTTTACCACTCAATTATGACAGGAATGACAGTTGGGTTTATTTTCTTGTTGAAACATGCCATAACTAAGATTATCTCTAGCATTAACAACAGATGACAACTTCTTCCTTCTCTTTAAAACCAGGGGAGGGTGGGAGGGCTGCTATTTCTGGACACTGAATATATTCCATTCCCTTTGGGTTGCTGAGGTTAAATGTCAGAGTTTGGTTTTGATTTCTGATTGTTGTGTATCATTGCTTTTCTCCCACCACTGCTAGTTTTAATCCTGAAAGACATTACCCTCTCTTTGGGCATCAGAGAAACGCAGAGTATGAAGAATAAATAGCAATAAATGCTTTTCTTTCTGGACCAAAATAGCCAGAGATTATACATCCTAGGGAAGAAGGAATAAAAACAGTTGTAGAAGATTTAGTTAAGGTAGAAATATGTGGTCTATCTCTACTACAGTGAAAACTAGAACATGGAGTCTGAGCTCAAGTCAGACCTGCTCCTATTCTTACCTTGGTCTCGTTTCCTGAAACCTCAGGGAGTGATGCAAACAACTTTGCTGCAGTCTGTGGATGCTGTAATGTTTCAAGATCCAATCCGATTTTCTTCACTGACAGAAGTGTTGCCCTATATAGAATGTCATTTTGGTGGATCAAGGGTAAGGCCTTCTAGGGCTGATTAGCACTGTGAAACAGCTTCTGATGTTTTCTGTTAGGAAAGTGACATCCAAAGACTTATGCCATTAACTAGAAGATAAAAGGGACCAAATTGACCTTTTTCTGAGACGATTAGATTAAGTTATAGCATTAACAAGTATTTCTGTCATACAAGCAAACACATTTACATAAAAATAAAGCAATTTGTCTAAGATAAAGGCATCATTCTCTGATTGGAGTCCAAGAAGAGAGATTGCTTGTGGCAAAGCATGTGTGCCATTTGCTCGGCGAGGCCCTGCTTGCTAGTATTCTTGGAAAGTAGAGGTCAGATCATGAAGGGCAAGAAATTGGCTTGTTCCCACTGATGCCAATGGATCTATGAGTTTTGATTTTTTGGGTTGTTTCCCCCAACCCCCTGGTTTTTGTTTGTTTGTTTGTTTGGGGTTTTGTTTGTTTGCTTGTTTGTTTGTTTTCCTCACACTGGCCACAGGTCTAAACCTTCTTTACTACAGACAGTTTTTCAGGAGCAGAATTTGACATTTTTTTCCCCCCAGCTAAGTAAGAGGTGTTTTAAACCTTAGAGTGGATGCTGCCTGTAAATCTGTCTAAGCTTTGAGAGGAGGTGTGTATTTACACAAGCCTGCTTCCTTTTGCCTCACTTCCTTGGACCAGTCACTCCACCATAACAGGGTGCAATAATCTGTCAACTGTGCATGTGAGCACTGGCCACAACTGTCACATGCTTTGTGGAGTATAAGTTTTAGAAGTTCAAATAATATTTAAGATGGCATAAGAAATGTAGAATCTGAACTGGTTGCTTGGGGCTAACTGGATCTTGGAGGAGCAGCTTGTTTTCACATGCTGAAATGGAGGTGGTGGTTTCAGATATGGGACCTTCAACAATACGCTGGAGTAGGTTAGTCTGGATATAGGTAGGCTAGCCTGGAGTCTACTACTGTTGGTGGAATTACCTTAGAGACACATATGATCTGCCATGGCTATTATCCCATAAGATACATAGTCTTATGCCTATATTTAGGCCCATAAACAGCTTAAATCAGGTTGCTTCTTTGAAGATAATAAGGTTATTCATATCTTCAATTTAGACATGCAAATTCAAATACCTTGCTTAACTGAAGTCCATGATCCTTATATTGTCCAAGATCTAGGTGAAAGAATTTTATTAACAATGAAGTTGAAATTACATATTTCAAGTTCCTTTCATTATCTCACCAGGGAGCATCTGTATCGTTAATTAATGAAATGATTATCTCAAATCAGCTTTAAAAGTGCTTGAGAATTTTGCAAGTATCACAGTGTAAATGTAACTAACAGAAGGAAGAGATCAACTCTGTTATCATAGCTAACCTTCAGAATTTATACATTAGATGATAGGGAATTTAATTTAACATTCTCTAAAGAGTTTCATGGATCTTCTTCTGCAAGATATTGTTTCATATCAGTCTATTTTAGAGCTGTGGTTTTGCATTTCTATTCTAGCTAGTTCATTTTTATCCTTAACGGTACACTGAATTTTTAAATTTATGAATCTTCCCCACACTTTCATTTCCATAACTAGTAAAAACACCTTTTGGAGAAGTATTTTATTTATTTTGTATTTGTCAGAATGGGTTAATAATGCATCACAGTGTTATAATGAACATCTGCAGGTTTGTCAGCTACTGTACTGGAGAAACAGTCTGTTTTTTGACATACTGTAAAAGGTAGGAGGTCATCTAAACTCTTGGTTTTCCTTCTTAGACCTTGAAAACTCATGTGCCTCTGCATGCACAGGGACAGATATTGCATTATTCAGCCAGCCCAGTGCAAAGTGAAGTTGCTGGTGTGGGAAGCCACGTGCATGTCTCTCTTGGTTCAGGTTTCAGACTATCATCTGGTTAAGCTGTGCTGGCTGTCCAGATCCCACAGGACCAGACTCAGGGGCCCTGATTTGTAGGTTATGTATGTTAAATTGTAGGTTATGACTTTTAATGATAAAGGTGGATTTGAAAAAGGAGAAGCAGCCAGCAGGGCAAATGTAAGATTTTTTTTTCTGTATGTCTTTTTCTTGGCTGTCTTAACATGGCCTTTCTAGCCCCAAGGTGTTTTAGTTTAGACCAGGTCACATTTGGACTAGAAAATGAATATGCAGTGTACACATTGGGTTTGGTGAACTTTATTCTTCACATCTGCAGATGCCCCACTTTTTCTCTGTCTACACCATTTCACTTGGTGTCTGTTCAGCTAACAGTCTGATGTCTCCTCCCATCTCAAGCTTCTCTTGATACATCCTTTCTCTTGGCTTCTCCCATTGTGTGACCCAGTAGTTTTGTCATTCAACCTCTTACACTGCTACTCCTCCACAAGACAACTCATTCCCAGGAGTTGTTTTTATAGATCCTTGGCCAATGAGCAGGGCTTTGACGCAATGTTTGTTTTCAACAAGCTGGCATGGAACATGCTGGTAGACACCACATTCTTCTGAAGGCTGTGGGTTTCTGAGCAAGTCCTTTTCACTGCAAGTCTGTAAAACTCCAAAGGGGTGAAACAAGCCTTGAATCATAGAATCATAGAATCATTCAGGTTGGAAGAGACCCTTGGGATCAGCCCTACTCTACAAAGTTCTCCCATTCACCATATCCCTCAACACCACACCTAATCGACTCTTAAACACAGTCAGGAATGGCGACTCCACCACCTCCCTGGGCAGCCCATTCCAGTGACTGACCACTCTTTCTGGGAAAAATTCTTTCTTAATGTTCAGCCTAAACCTACCCTGCTGCAGCNTACTGCCCTCATCCAGATCTATACTCCCACCTAACTTAGTGTCATCTGCAAACTTTTTACTCTCTATATCCTTGTCAAGATCATCAGTAAAGACATTAAACGGGAATGGCCCCAGTACTGAGCCCTGAGTACAAGTCACCACTTGTGACTGGCTGCCAGCTGGATTTAACTCTGTTGAACACCACTCTTTGGGACCGTCCAGCCAGCCAGTGCTCAATCCAGCAGATCGTATGCTCATCCAGGCCATGAGCAGCCAGCTTTTCCATGAGAATTTGATGGGGGACAGTGTCAAATGCTGTTTGAAAGTCCAGGTGTACAATATCTACAGCCTTCCCCTCATCCAATAATCAGATCATTTTGTCATAGAAAGAGATCAGGTTGGTCAGGCAGGACCTGCCTTTTATAAACCCATGCTGACTAGGCCTGACTTCAGGAAAATAATGGAAAGAGGCTTGGCAGGCATGTCTGCCAACTCTTTCAGCACTCTTGGGTGTAACCCATCCGGTCCCATAGATTTGTGTGCATCCAGGTGGTGCAGCAGGTCACTGATCACTTCCTCACTAATTCTGATGTCCTCGTTCTGCTTCCCTCCCTGTGTCCTAGCTCCTGAGGCTGGGTCTGCAGGAAACAGCTAGTTCCACTGCTAAAGACTGAGGCAAAGTAGGCATTGATCACCTCATCCTTTTCCTCCAGCATTGGTCCCCTTACAAAGACCTACTGCCGTTTAAAGCCCTCGGGCTATAAACTGTTGCGTCTCTGAAACAGAATTGTAGCATGGACTGCACAAAAGTCACAGAATAAGATGACATGCCTATTTTCAACTTACTGGGAGATGAGTAGTACATCTCATGTCATATTCTTGATCAGCTATAAGGAGTAAAAAGCTCAGACAGTACTTGCTGGCTGAATGATGTCTTCCCAGAACAGGATTAATTTTCACTGTGCAGCTGAATTGACTGATGATGGGATGGCCAATATATGATGGGGTGTTGTTGTCAGCAGCGTGGCAATAAAACACAGCAATAAGGGACAGGGTCACCACTTAGGCAGCTGAGCAACATTTATAAAGGTAATTCTACAGCTTTGTTGTTGCTGAAACCATGTGCTCTGATAAAGTAACATGTAAGCTGAACATCAAAGGTTGAAAATACTCAGCACTGCAAAATAATCTTACGGTATTAATAAATGGAAACTACCTCCAAAGGAATAGCATGAGCATAAAAGCAAGAGAACAGACTTTTTTTGAGAAGAAATTGTACAAAATGGTGGAGCTTTTCAGGGCCTACTATCACACAGGTGAATCCAATGAGGGTAAATGTTCTCTGTTATCCCAGGATAAAGTGGCAGATCCTGGAGAAATACTCAGTCCCCCTTGCAGCAGCTCACCCAAGCAGTCACAGTGCTGTAGCTGGGCACAGGTTGCCAGCTCTGCCTGCCACCTGGGCAAGTGCTCAGCAGCTGCTGCAGGCCATTGCCTGTTGAAGTAGCTATAGTTATTTAGGTCTAGCCTGGAAGTGATTTTTGTGAACTGTAGACTTTCTGCAGACCTGTGGCACTAGACATCCCTGGAGGAGTGGAAAGAATTGTGTGCTTGGACATACAGAAGTGAATTGTGAACTTCTTGCTGGGCTCCTGACTTGCCTATGGGATTTTTTATGGGCAGTTTTTGATGAAACAGTTCAATAAACTCATTGTTGCTGCTTTCTGCTAAAGTGGTTCTCACAGGCCGCAGTTCAGTCAGGCATTTCAAGATGTGTTGAAACCCATTGTCCTTGAGAAAGGTGTTGGAACATTGAAGTCAGCCGTTGTAAACATGTACTTAAAGCTTAAATACCCAAATGACCAAATCTGGTGACACAGCACTGTACATTATAGAAAATTTATGTGTGAGACAAGTGCCTCAGGTGCCCAGACATGATATCTAATGCTTTTTAAGATGCCCCTGAACATGGCTAGACACATGGCAAAAAATCTGTAGAAAATGTGCATCTATCTGCAGCTGGAGGCCCAGGTGTATACGCTTAAAATGCATATGTGAGTTCTCACCTCCTTGCATATTCACACTGGTGTAAACTTAAATGAATGGTAAAGTGGATTGAAAGTGGATTGTAATGTGAGAAGTTCCCTTATGAGGATATATTTTCATTGCCAGGTCTTAAGATTCTTTTTGGATATGTTTGTCAGTGTAGATCTTTATATTTCTAAAAAGCCATCTTCTAATGCCCTAAATACTTCTCCAAGTTCCATTGTGATCCTACTGTGGCATACAATAATCTAGTAGGGGAATTTGCTGGCATCTTAGAATCATAGAACCATAGAATCATTTAGGTTGGAAAAGACCTTTAGGATCACCAAGTTCAACCATAACCCTAAGGCTGCCAAGACTACCCCTAAGACACATCCCTAAGTGCCATATCTACACATCTTTTAAATACCTCCAGGGATGGTGACTTAACTACTCCTCTGGGTAGCCTGGCAGTTCCAATGCTTTACAACCCTTTCAGTGAAGAAATTTTTCCTATATCCAGTCTAAATTTCCCCTGGTACAACTTGAGGCCATTTCCTCTTGTCCTATCTTTTGCTACTTGGCAATCTTCTGACAATGTTGCTCTGTTTTATAATACCAGAAAATATCTGCACTCACCTGCTTGTTCTTCCAAGGAGCCTGTAAAAGGCTCAGGAAACTCAAGAGGAGAACAACATTGATAATTGATGTAACAAGGACAATCCTTGCAGAGACACAGGGAAGAAAGGCTACTTCAGTTCTGAAGTAGCTTATAGAGACTTGCAATTCTGCTCTATTTTGGGAGAGAAACGAAGGGAGATTAACACTTTACTAGTGAAAAGAGGCAGTCACGTAAGCAAATAAACACTGAAGGACTTCAATGGCTTAAGAGTCTATCTTTGATTTTAATCAGTAGCTATTATGCCAAAGTAGTCAAGAGAGAGTGTGACAAAATGAATGGTTGTTCACGCTTTCCTACAGTTCAAGATTTCTGAGATTTACAATGTTTGAGGCAGCTCTAGGTAAACTACATAAAAACCAGACAATGTTTGCAAGATTATATAAGCTACTTGCTTTCAAAACAAAGGAAAAGGACAAAGACTCATCACTCAGCTGCAGCAGTTGTGTTTGTTTTCAGTGATACCCTCTAGGTGCATGCTACGCCCTTCAATCCTACATCAAATATGAGTGATGAATAGATGATGGTATCTCTGCTGAGCAATAGTGATTACATGAAATGAGAAATGTCAGATCAGCAGGCTGAAGCACTCTTCTGTTTAAACAAATTTCAGGAATGGGCACTTATCTGTGTAACATTAGCTTCTGATAGTGTTTCCACTCATTAAATACATCAAAGCAACCTACATGGACAATTCATTCCAAGCCCATGTGAAGTCAACTCATTGAACCCTCAAGGCGCTTGTGCCTTCCTGCAGCGCTGGCATACTAATTGAATTCTCTTTAGAGGTACTTTATTTAGGCAGAGAAGGATTATTATCTTCACAAAATCATTTGGGTGCTGGGAAAAGCAGTAAAATGGCTGGGGCAAAAAGGTGCTTGACCAAGTGTGTCGCTGAAAGAGTGAAAGAGACATTTGCTAGGGCAGCAAGCTCTCAAATGTTTCCACAGGGCTCTGAATGGCATCAGTAAAAGTTCTATTCACATGGACTCTCAAACGTACTAGTCTTGTTTTCTTTATCTGCTTTGTCACATTTTGTTTGTCTGAGAAGAAATTTTGTACTCTTCCACAATATGAATATAAAAGCTAGAAGAAGACCCTGGGTATGTTACTAAATGAAGAAGCTGAACTTCAGCGAAAACTGTTATCTTTCATGTTCAGCTTTTTCCTGTTTGTAGAGAGCATCTAAGACCTCGTACAAAATTCATCAGATATTTGCTCTTCCAGGAATATTTTCTTCATTCTTTAGTCTGGTTACCTGTGCAAATTTATCACTTCACTCTCTTTCTGCTGCATCTTCTGTTGTAGAAATACATTTCATGAGCCTTCATTTCCACTGCCTTCAATGCTGGTAAGTTGCAATAAATATCTTTCCTTGCCAGGCCTGGTGAAAGAGTTAGCTGTGGATGTAAATTAAGCACACAGCAATGCTTGCATTGTGTATACTAATTCTTAAAAAACAGGTCAAGATTGTGGTGCCTTTCTGCACGATCTGCAGAGAAGCAGCTATTGCACCAAATGCTGCATGACATAACTTCTGAGAGGTGTGTGGGAGTAGGTTTAAAGACAGCTTTGAAAGTCTCTGTTCTGTAAACTTGGTTGTGAATTGTCATTTCACCATAAATTAATGCAAGACTTCCAAAAGAGAAAGAACCCAAAATTTTCATATTAATGCTGCAGTTGAGCTTTAAATAGTAGGAAGAAAAAGGCATTGAAGTTCAGGGTAAACAGTATTAAAGTTGCCTAATGGTGCAAAAATGGATTTACAGAAATCAAAAAATGTCTTGAGCAAATGTTGAAGTTTCAAATGGAGAAACATCTAAAAGGTTATGATTGTAGAGCCTTACACATGCTCCCACCAACTTTTGTACCAACTGAGTGACACAACCATGGAGAGACCACCTCTTGCTGAGAAGCATTGGGGCATCTCATTCCTCCTCAGTTCAGAGTGACAGGGAAGTATAACGGAAGAAATGCTTCCTCATAAATAAATAAAGCTAGGAGAGGCACAGTGTAAACCCCTATCCACAGCCTTCTTATTAGCCACACCTTTATGTGCTGGGTCCTGTGTAGACACAGAACTTTTTGCAATCCTTACAAGTAAGGTCATTGCCTGGAGAAAGGAGACTCAGGAGAGACCTTATAGCTCCCAACTACCTGAAAGGAGGTTGTAGAGAGGTGGGAGTTGGCCTCTTCTCCCTAGTAACAGGCAATAGGAAATAGTCTCAAATTGCACCAGGGGAGGTTTAGACTGGATATAAGGAAAAAGCTTCTTCACTGAAAGGGCTATCAAGCATTGAAATGGGCTGCCCAGGGAAGTGGTTGAGGCACCATTCCTGGAGATATTTAAAAGATGGATAGATGTAGTGCTGAGAGATGTGCTTTAGTGGTAACTTAGCAATGTTAAGGGTTGGACTTCATGATCTTAAAAGTCTATTCCAACCAAAACGATTCTACAGTTCTGTGATTCTAAGGATTAGGGGCACTATTAGTATGATATTAGGTGAAGTGCAGAGACAATGGAGTATTAAGCATACCTTCTCAGAGATTTAATCTACCTGTCACTATGAACCTTTCATCACTAAAGCCCCCTTACACCTAGGCTCTAATTGACCTCGGTAGAAACAAGAGTAGTGCCTTAACTGACATGTAAATAAGGTAACTTCAGAAAATAAAAACTTTCTAATTGGTCCTACCACTCCTCCATGAACTCACCTCCGTGCCTCAGAAGATCATGGAACAGATCCTTCTAGATGCCATGCTTGGGCACATGGAGGACAGGGAGTTGATTCTGGACAGCCAGCATGGCTTTACTAGGGGCAAGTCCTGCCTGACTAACCTAGTAGCCTTCTATGATAGGGTGACTATGTCAGTAAACAAGGGGCGACCTATGGATGTGATCTATCTGGACCTCTGTAGGCTTTTGACACAGTCCCCCACAACATCCTGCTCATCAAATTGGAGGCATATGGATTTAATGGGTGAATTGTTCAGTGGATAAGGAACTGGCTGGCTGGTCGCAACCAGAGGGTGGTACTCAATGCCTTGAGGTCCAGATGAACAGTGACAAGTGGTGTCCCTCAAGGGTCCATGCTGGGACCAGTGCTGTTTAACATTTTTATCAATGATATAGACAGAGGGATTGAGTCCACCATCAGCAAGTTTGCAGATGACACCAAGCTGTGTGGTGTGGTTGATACACCAGAGGGATGGGTTGGTATCCAAAGGGACCTGAACAGGCTGGAGAGGTGGGCCCAGGGGAACCTTATGAAGTTCAACAAGAGCAAGTGCAGGGTTCTACACCTGGGCCGGAACAACCCTCACTATCAATACAGACTGGGGGATAAGGGATTAGGAAGCAGTCTGGAGGAAAGGGACTTGGGGGTGCTGATGGATGAGAAGCTGGACATGAGCAGGCAGTGTGTACTTGCAGCCCAGAAGGCCAATCCCATCCTGGGCTGCATCAAAAGGTGCGTTGCCAGCAGATCCAGAGAGGTGATTCTGCTGCTTTACTCTGCTCTGGTGAGACCTCACCTGGAGTGTCCATGTCCTTTCTATGTTGAGGACTCCAGAGCTGAACACAGTACTCCAGGTAGGGTCTCATCATAAAATCATCATAGAATGGTTTGAATTGGAAAGGACCTTTAAAGACCATCTAGTTCAAGATCATCTAGTCCAAGAAGTGACTATTCAGACTTACTATATATGCAGTTTGATGGAGCCCCTTCTGATGAAGGCATGTGTGTTACAAACAACTCGGGCAAACTGCCTGACAGGGAAAGTCCAATATTCTGAACCCATTGCTAGTGAATCACTAACATCTGGCTGCCAGCACCATAATTGCATTGGAGTAGGAATGCAAAAAACCCGGTACTGAGCAAAGGTTGTTTAAGCAGTCATTAGACTCTCAAATAAGTACGGTGAAATATTTTCTTGCTAAAATATTATTTGCGGTAATTGTGTATTTTATCTTTAATGGCTCAGTGCGTTTGTTACCTGCCTGTTTGTTATGCAGACTTAAACTGTAACAGCTTATTTAAAACTGCATTTATTATTTTCCCTATGCAGGCTGCATAAATGAGTGTCAATAGTAGCAGCATGGAAATGAATCAATTTGTAATTGCAATAGCATTAAGTATATTTTTCTAGTGTCTGAATGGAAAACATTTCAGATGAAAAATTAATTCCACCCACTTGAAACAGGAAATCAAAAATGGTGTGTTAGTCTTTGCCCTTTAAAAATAGCTGCCAGTTAGCTTTATATATATATATATATACATATATATATATACACATATATGTTTCAGCTTTTTGGTGAAAATGAAAGCCACTGTTCATGCTTTAAAATGGAATTATTTAAAGAAACAAGAATGGGGTCTGTGTTGGAAATATTTAATACCATCGTTCAGGAAAACTTAGCTTAAACTGCAAAGCACCGGTAAATAAGTTTGTTTGGTGAATATACCCGAAAGGAATTTCTCAGACAAGAAAACGACAAACAAAGTACCCATTAGGTATATTTTATACTGTTGTCCAAGCTTCATGACTTGTGTGTGTCTTTGTACTTCATGTGAAAGACAGGTAGATGCAGTTTGTCATTTGAGCGCCTAAGGCTCCAGCTGTGCATGCAAGTGTGAGGGAATAAGAGTACGCATATGTTCATATATTCATATACAGCTTGTTCAGCTGCCTGCTGAAAAACCCTATGTTAAGAATACAGGCTTGGAAAGATGTAAGCAGATGAGTAGAACTCCTAAAAATAATGAAGGAAATTGCTTGATAAAACCATCCTTAATGCCAGATCCATCCCAACTGAGTTAGCAAGGCACGCATAGGCTGTCGGTAGTGTTCACTGGGAGATAAATGTTTTGGCTATAACAAGTTATATGTACCATAATTTCTTAAGCATATTATGAACAGAAAGAAAAAAAATATCTTGAAAGTAAAAGTTAGGAAGAGACTGCGAATGAAAAAATGCTGGAATGAAGGAGAAGAGCCCAAGAGCAAGGCAATGGGACAGATGGGATAGTGCCTTGTCTCTTACAGTTTGCACATGGCATCTTGAAGCCTAGTTGCAGACAACCAAGTTCCACAAGGGTGAAAAGCATCTGAGAGAGATTAATCAAGGCCACTTTGACATGCGGGAGAGAGAATAAATTTGTGTCTTTGGTTCTGTGCTGGTCCTGGCAGCCGTCTAGCAACAGCAAAAAGAGAGTTGTGGTACTGGCAAGAGTCTACAGGAACACGGCTATGAGGTGGACTGGGGAATGGGGCCTGCATTAACCATTTTGTAAATGAATAAGATGCTGTATTGATTAAAGAAATATATCACTGTTAAATAAAGTCTGGAGAAACACTTCCTATTTTAATTTTTTAAGTTTTTAATTTTTTATTTCTATTTCCATTTCCTAATGTGAAATTGCAGGTTTAACTGTTACTTTATTATAATAAATTTTATATTTTTTCTGTGTCTACAAATCAGGACTATGCAAACAGGATATTTCACTCCTTTGCATTTTGCAAACCCAGTGTACATTTATACCTATGCAATTTTCTGCAGAGCTCTTCATTAGTGGCTAATAACCCTATCCTCTTTGCAAGAAGCAAAAGCTGTTTGAAGATGGAATCTAGCTCAAAGGATAATTAGGATAATATGAATAACAGCATAAAATTAGAATAATGAAATAATTTATATTTAAGAACTATAATTTCTCTAACAATTAATTGTCCTAGGTGTGTGAAGATGGAGTCTGGCTCAGCACAGATGAAGGAAAACTGATTTTGTTTCCTGAGATTCTCAAACAGAAAACAAAAGTCTCCTGAGGGTTGACTCCCAAAGGTAGTTTTTGTTGTCACTGACAAAATTGCAAGTGCTGCATGACACAATTACACATGCAGTGGGTCAGAAATGAGAAGCTACTGTCTGGCTGAGGACATTGAAAGTTCATGAATGTCTTTTTAACGTATTTCCACTGAAATGTTACTTTAGGCAGTTCCACTGAAAAGTAGGAGAGAAACAGATTGTCCTTTTCGCAGGAGTTTTCAAAATGTGAAAATTTGTTTTAAACTAAACCTGTCAGATTTTGACACTTCCCACGAAAATAATTAAGAAATAATTGGAAATGTGCTTGAGTGGTTTAGTTTAGCGATAACAATAAAATGCTCTGAGCAATTTTTGCTTTTTAATACTATGACACTGCAAAATCACACTTCATTTCAAGCTGAAAACTCAAACCTCTGTTTTGAAAAGGGTTGAAAGAACTACATTGGTAGAATGTCCCCAGAGGACTGAATTGTTCTATTTTTTTTCTTTTTGTGTTTTTTTCAGATGAAATTTCACTTCGAGTGATATGTGCCTACGGAAAGGTTACATTTTGTCAAAGCCGTTTTTTTTTTTCAGTGGAAAAAATATTCTGTAGGAAAAATGTTTGACTGGTGCTAGTCCTCCAGACTTGTTGATCAGTAAAAATTGAGATGCCTAAATCTTATATAACCACTGCATAATGCATGATTTAGAGAAGACAAGATTTTACAATTTTTTAAGATTGACAGAATGAACTGCAGAGATAATAGGCTTAGACTGGAAATGTTAATTCTATTAACATCCTCTATGCCAGTAATGTCTTTCCTTTGCTATTTATGCACATACTTCTGCCCAGCCAGAAGGAACAGCTCTGTTGCTTGCATTTCTGCTACTTTATGGTATGGATTAATTTTTCAAAAAGGAGCTTAAGTGGACCCATTTGTGCCTGTATGAATTTATGTGGAAAACTGCATTTTAGGCTTTTTTGTTTTGGTGTGCTTTAACTGCTATGCACGACAGCATCAGCTGCAGAAGGCTGTATCCAAAAAGCTACTGCACAGAGCATGCCCTTTGTTTGTATGGATGCGTAATGCAGGCATAGGCACTTGAAAACAATAGGTATTGAAGAAAAGCAGGTACTGTCATGAATGCTTATTTAAGATGAAGTTCTCAAATATGTCCATTTTCTTATCCAGCAATTGATTTTTGTTTCCTCTTTAGTTATTGGACTCAGATGAAGTACATGGGGGGAAGGACAAAGAGGCTGTTGCACAAAATGTGTTCTATCTGGTGGGACTTGTGAAAAGCATCAAGAAAAGACTGCATGAAAGCAGGAGAAGGAATGAGCCAAACACAGCAGATGACACAGGGCAGGCTCGTGCCTTCGGTTCCTTTTTTTATTCTAGGCTTCAGTTTTTCCCAAAAGTTTAACTGTGAGGAGATACTTAATGTAAGGAGTTGTGACATAGGAATACAAGTTTACATCAGAAAAAGAAAAGATCATGATAAAGAATACTTACATTCAAGTAAATCTGAAGCATGTTAGCTGGCCAGTCCCAAAGGGGCCCTTATGGAGGGTACCTACAGAGGAACGGTAGCAGTCTCTGACCCACCTGCAAGCACCTCTCAGAGAATCAGGCAAAGAAGGCTCCAGAGGGCAGGTGAAGGACATTGTACAGATCTCTAAGAAGGAAAACCAGGAGGACCTAGTGAATAGAGCAGCCTATGGGTCCACACAGAGAATAATTCCATCCTATATGCCAACTAATATGGATTAGTCGAGAATGAGTCATGTTAAACCATCTATTTGGCTGCTTAAGGGGAAGTAAAAAGTCTGATGTATCTTGACCTGAGTATGACTTCTGGCACTGTCTTGCATAAGAAGTTAGGGAAATATGATCCAGACGAAATGATGACGAGTTGGGTGAATAATTACATTAAAATTGCTCTAGAAACTATTAAGAATGATTCTATCTTAAATTAGCCACACATTTAAAGTGGATTCCTGCAGAGGTCTGTCTGTTTTACTCAGTATAGACATTAATGACTTAGAGGATGGAATATGACTAATGCTTATAATCTCTTCAAATGAAACAAAATTGGTAAAAATTGAAAGCACTTTGATGGGCAGGATTTTAACTCAAAATAATCTACATATATTGGAGAAGTGATCCAAAATCAACAAGAAAGAGTTCAACCAAGGCAAGAGCAAAGAACTGTGGCTAGGAAAGAGTAGTGTAGAAGGCAGCTATAAAGTGAGAAATATCTGCCAGTGCAGCTGTGCTGTGAAAAAGCGTTTGAGAGTTGGAGTGAAGTGCAAACTTGATCCTTTCTGGGGATGCATTAACAAAAGTGTAATGTACAAAGTGCATGGAAATAAATGTACATTTCTCCACAGCGTTGATGAGACCTCAAATGGAGTACTGGTGGAGACTATCAAGTGGAATGAGAATCTGTAAGAGATGTACAGAAAAAAGGGAACAAAAATGATAAAACCTTTGGAATCTATAAGAGAATCCTGAAGGGATTATTTCTTTCTAGAAAAGCAGATCAATGTGCTGACATGACAACCATTTTCAGTGTTTAAATTGATTGATACAACTAGAGTGGTGATCCTTATTCTGTGTGACTGGGTAGGAACTAATCAGCTTAGCTGGCAAAAAAAGAGGTTCAGAAGTGAGTGGAAGAGGACACTTTGGGAATTTGTTAGATCATTGTCTTTGGACAGAATTACAGATAGTTTAGGACAGTGCCTAATAGAGAGATTTTTCTGGTGATTGGTTACACACCTACAAGGGATCATAAGAAGGTGTTGAATAACACAATTTACAGATCATCATCCAACCCTGTTTTTTGAATTATTTTGATTAGCATTACCTCATGGGAGTACTCTGTTGAGAAGAAGACTTTTAAAGATATGTTAATAGCCTTCTTAACACACAAGGAGTGATGTACTGAACAAGAGAAGGTAAGTGAAGACCTTGTTGCATAATGTCTCATGGGACCTGGTGTTCAGAACAGCTGGCTGCACAAAGGCATCAGTGTGCACTCTTTTTTCTGTCCGTCCCAAGACTGGTGCAGTCTCTGAGAAGATAGAAATTGCTTTGAAGCTGCAAATTCTATATTTTAACTGGGACAGTGTTCTTGCTCAGGTTTTAAATTAAGTGACTAGACTCGAGCTGTGTGGAAGGAAGCAATTTTTTATTACAGAAAGTAATCCTTGCCAATCTCCTCAGCTAAAGATACTCAGAAATTAAATAAAAAGTTCCATCAGTGGACTGGCATTCCCAGTTGCTAGCAGGAATGCCTGCAAGAACAAATATATTCTTTACCTGGTACACTTTTACAACCTGTGCTGAACTGCATCACCTCCTACCTTTTCAGTCTGCAAAAATGTATTAAGTATTAAATGTATTAGTTTTCATTACCTTTGAGGTGAGTTCTTAACCAGATAGGTAGTGCCAGGTACGTAGGGATACCCCAGATACCCAATATTCAGGAAAGAAAGTGTTAATTCACAGGTAATAGTGGTAGAGAGTTGATTTTAACATCGTTAAAGGTTGGGACTAGTATTTGATGACAATGAATTACCTAAGACTGCAGTCCTGCCTTACATTAAGCGTGATGCAGCAGCCTTTTCTGCTGCCTGGGAGAGTGAGAAATTTCTGTCCCAAATGTTGCCAGAACTCGGGCTCCTTAACTTTGAGATCAAGCCAACTGCCTTACATGCTGGGTCAGAGATGACTTGTGAATGTTGTTGGCAGGCAGCAGAAAAAAATCAGTTTTGGGGCTGAAGTCTTGCAAGCTCATAAACCCCCAAAGTGTCTTAACATTGTTGCCTGCAACGTAAAAACGAGTAGAAGCAAGTTCTCTTACAATTCCTTTTCTTTAAGACCATCTGTGAATAGCCATAAAATCTCTTAGCATGTGTCCTGGATTTATGTGTGGAGAATATGAACTTGTCCTACTTCAGCATTTACTGTATTTTGTTTGAGGGTAGGAGGAGATTTAGCCAGCTGAGCCAGTGGGTATTCCCTTTCATCCTTATCATTGTAGGGTGCTTTCTGAACTGAGGTTGTAATCCTATGATCCGTTGGTGAAAACTTTGTGCTCTTTCCTGCTATATAAGACTGAGTGGCTGAATGTTGGTTTGGCACGTTTTAATCAACGGACCGTTTCTGGAGGAAAAGTTTGTGTAAACCTTATATGCGAATATGTCTTAAAATAAAGTCACTTTCAGGGCTAGCCCTGTACCTTTCCACACTGACCATAAGTTTCTCTCCAGACCAATAGACTAAGAGTTCAGTTTAATGTCCACAGATAAAAGTAGACAGAATTCATTTGCTAGCACTGAGACTTTGGCTTGGTTCCTTGACACGGATTTTTTAATGGAAAATTATCACTGGATTATTTGCTCTTTTCTGTATTGTGAATCAATCTGATGGAGAAGCTGCTGTGTGAATAAATATTATGATAATATTAAATACAAATGAGCTCTGAGAGTACAACAAAACAAAGTAAGACCTGAGGGCATATGAAAAAAAATACTTCTTACTTTAATGTAGATTTTTATGGGTTTGTGTTGAACATATACAGTTATATATATCCCAGCTTCTGGAGGAGATAGAGGATCCATCTGTAACTGAACTCCAATTTAGATAGTTTAGACTACTTGGTTAAGACAGTCTCAAAATCACCAGGTAACGAATCAGATAAAAATACTCATCTAAGGAGTAGCTTAAAATTATCTGTATTGTCTAGACTTCTAGACAGAAGAATCTTCATTCAAGAGAATGATATATTTGCCACCTCTTACAGCCCACTGTGGGCTGGGATGTTAAACAGCAAGAACAATAAAGTCCTGGGAGGTTTACAACCTTATGAATGCTTACCAATGCTTGACAATACAGCCTGGGAATTTATGAGAAGGCTAGAAACCAGAGGTCCACTATGTTTTGGAAAATCTAGTGCTTCCCAAACCAAGCTCCCAACTTCATAGGAAATGGGTCATGAATTTGACTTCCTCAAGGCTCATATTACTGGCTGACTGTTTTACAGTGCCAATGACCTAATTACAGGCTTTTATCAATAGGCTTGTCAGTAAAAGAGATGAGCCTACAATGCCTCTAGACTTTGCGTGGTCCCATGGCTGCACATGTCAGTTGGCCAATAAGCCCACAAGCCATGTTGTTGTTTTAGGGTGGTACTAAGCCAAGTTTGAAAGGCACAGGCTCTCAGAAGGTCCTACTAGTCTGGGCTCTGTACCTTTGCCAAATATACAGCTTCTAGACAGCTTGGAGTGCATGCAGCATTCATCTGAGAGTGGGCAGAGCCTACCAACACTGTGACAACTGAAAAGCCCATAGGCTGTATCCTGCTGGTCTGTAGTAGGGGTGGGCAGGACAACTGCTGTACCTTCACAATGTGATGTGGAGTACGAGAGCATGAGAGTCCCTTTTAACACTCCCCCCACCATAAACCCACAATTGTGGACCTCTGTGAAATAATAGCAGGACTGTTACAAAGTCCTAGAGACTTAGTGGGGGATCTCCCAGGTTACAATTTTTTAGATAAAGCATTTCTGAACTTAAAAGTTTGCTTTATTCTACAAAACAGGAATTCAACATTTCTCACGGGTACATGGCAAATAAAGCACTTACAAAATGTTTAAACAAGGAAGCAAGAAAGGGATCAACACTAGATAGAGAAAAGAATGACCAACTCCATGAGAAGCAATAGGAGTTTCTCACTCCTGATAACTGCAGGCCCCCAGTCCACATGAAAATTTGTCCTGACAGCCTGCAAAGTTTATGGCTGGTGTTTGAACCCCAATGAAGAGTGAGCTGCAGAGTAGAAGGAGTGAAATTGCAGCAATTACAAGGAAATTAACAGACTTAGATGAAACAAACAGGTGCTGACAAACAGTGCCACATCTCTTGTTGGATAAAACTGAGGATGAACACCAGGAAGCAAGTGGCAGCAACAGGAAATTATCCCATAGAGAGATAATATGGAAGCTCTTAATTAAACTGCTAAAACTGACAAGTGAGAAAGAGATTAAACCTGAAAATGATCAATTAAGTAGTGAATTTCTGTATTTTGAATAGCTAAAAATGAGGAACACTAATGAAAAACTGGCCTTTAAACTGAATCTTTTACATTAATGAAAACGTTTTAGCATGCGGAAAATCTTATGTTCTCTAAAGCTCTTAGTTGTCTTCAAATATTGTACTGCTCTCCCTTACCTTCACTCCTTTGCCTTTCTTTCCTTTTGTTCAGTCATTTGATGTAAATTGTGTCCTTCTTTCTTGCTTCTTCCTCTGGGTCCCTCTGGGTGGTTGGTTGTCCCATGAGTCAGATATGCCCTTGCTCCTCTGTGTAGGGAAAGCAGACCTTAGAAGGACAAACAGCCTGGAATTTAGAGACTTGCCTTAGTGATGGTTTACTGGTGTCATCTTGCATCACCGTGAATTTTGGTTTGTGCACTAGTGCACCTACTACTGACTCACAAAGCAGAACCATTTTCCTGGCTAAACTCTCTCGGTTTCAGTGTTTAAGGCTGTTTCATTAATGGTATAATAGGTAATGATACTGTTGTCTGAGCTGTCATGATTTGGGCATTAGAGAAACTGGAGAAAGCTTTCTGTAAATTATTTTTTCTATTTTTTCTGCCGGTTGAAATATTAGTCATTTCCAATAACCTTTAGCAAATACTTACTCAGCATCTCTTAACTGTTTATTTGTAGGGTTGTAAATGCCTACATTTCCATTTATAATGTTTCATCTCTCTCCCTCCTTCTCTCATCTTTGAAAAATCTGCTAAGGCAGCTTTGAAATATACCCTTCAAGTTATGTTTAGAATGTCTTTTACTTCCAGTTTTACCTTCATTCTCTTTTCTATGTCTTTTTCCATCCTTTTAGAAAACAATAATTTCCATACTCTTCCAGCTTGCTGATTGATTTGTTTTTTCCTCAGAAGCTATCTCAGGGTTGTATAATGAAGCTCAAATGAATTAATTTCAAACCCTTCCATCATTCTTCCTCCCCCTTGGAGTCTTATGACTGTTGTATTCACTTCTAAAACATCCGAATCTAAGATGGAAGAAGATTTCCAAACAGTAATTCATCTAAATGTGGCCTGCTCCATAATTTCTGTGTTTGTGCTTGTGCCTGCCTCATATAGTTTTCACGAGAGACATTACACAAGGGTAATATATCTGAAAGTAAAAGACAGATTCTTTCTTCACAAAAATTTAATATTGTACTAAGTACCTTCTGTACTTTCTGTAATACCTAAATTAACATTTAATTTAAACTATGCAGAAACCAGTGAAATCTAGTACTAAACCCCCTGCACTTGCTGAAACAATGACAATGCAATTAATTTCTTACTACTATTGAGGCAATAAAAGCAATAGTGATGGATTATTTTGCCATGCTTTGCAGATACACAGCTTCCATGAAGTATTATAACTACTGTTTTCACACTTGTTTTGAATACAGAAAACAAGTTGTCATTCTTCTTAGCATCCTTCTTACTTTA
>VZTM01008638.1:0-22077 GCA_013400555.1 Jacana jacana
AGCAACAAATTAAGTCACAAGGAACAGGCTGGAAATGGCCAATTCACTACATGTATTCAATTTATAAATTCTTGAAAAGATTTGATAACATAAGAGCCCACTGTTAGAGTAAATGTTATGATGGTTATGATGCTTACTTACACAGCCTGTGCCACAGGCTTACCTTTTTTTTTTTCCCCCATGGATCTATAAACATTCATTTGCAGCAGGATTAAGTGAGGCAACTGTTTACATAGAAAATCTATGGGTGTCACAAGGTACTGATATTGTTTATTTTCTACGCTGTTGCACTTCATTTTTTACAAAAGCAGAAAGTGTCTTATAAGGGTTTGTTTCAATGTATAAAAATTGTATTGTGGAGAGTGGAACGGAAGGTAATGAAATGCAATGAACACAGATTAATTTTCTCACAGCCTACTACTTCTAATCCACATTATGATCAATTTATTAACAGCAGCAGGTGTAATGGCAAAAGAAAAATTCTTTTATCTCTATACAGCTTTATTCTTTTCTCTTTTTTTCCATGGCACAGTGTAGCCTACAAGAAATATCCAAGAGCACAATAACACTGCCACCATCTCAATAGTTTTCTAACAGTAAGATGTATGCTATGAGAGTGTACATGTTTTCCACCAAATGAGTAGAAAAACAGTAATAGGAAAGCAGCAGTTTGATATGCTTTACACACCATCAGTAGTCAGAGTGCAGTTTACAAAGCTTTTCAGTCCAGTGGAGCGTATAAAGGTTTTCTGTGCAACATTAATACAAATATATTGCCCCTACTGAGACAAGCTTGTGTTGGTCCAAAAAAACCAGAACAGAATAATATTTTCATTTGAACTTTCATAAAGTTTCAATACTTTCAATATACTCTTATAAGAAGGAATTGGCAAACTTAGTTAGAACCATGGTCTATCTATTTCAGTATCCAGTCTCTGGCCTTAACCAACACTGATCCATGAGGAAGATGTGAGAAATACTTTAAGCTGAATTTATAGGATAAAGAGGAACACCTGAAATCACAGCTGCTGAAGCGACATGTATAAGGGGCAACACATAGCCCCCTCCACA
The DNA here is from genome assembly GCA_013400555.1 of Jacana jacana. Taxonomy (NCBI): domain Eukaryota; kingdom Metazoa; phylum Chordata; class Aves; order Charadriiformes; family Jacanidae; genus Jacana; species Jacana jacana. The sequence continues at coordinate 1,072 of VZTM01008638.1, forward strand.
GTCTGAAATGGCCAGAGAGCATTAAATCTACTATGTTACATCTGGGCCTGGTACCTTTCCATACCTCTGAGGTGATCTCAAAATTTATTCTAATTTTATACTTCACAAATCAAGTTGTGCTCCAAATCAAATTTGCTCCATTAATGCAAATCAGCCTGGTCCTACCCTAGTCCTGGGTCTCTATTCATTCAGACCATGTATTACAGACCAGATGTCACTGTTGCTTCTTTTGCAGTAGGCAAAATGGTAGGAAAATACTCATTAAAATTTTTGAGATATATATATCTCATATTTTTTTCAGTGTGATCATTATGCCCTTAACTTTAAAATGTAAAATAATAATAATAAATAGATAAATAAATAAATAAATGGAATCCTGAAGAACATTTCCTGAGCTAACTAATTAATATCTATACTGGTCTCTCTGCAACCTCCAATAGGTCCCTTTGCAAATAAAAAATTGCATCCAGAAACCAAAGACACCACATTTGTTTATTTTAATAGCCTCTACATATTTACGACTCCCAAAAATCAGATTGTTTTATGAAACTGGAGCAAACTCCAAGGTGAAAGTTTTATGTCCTTTGTATTAATTAGGGCCATATCTCCATATCTTGCCTACTACATCACACACACTTTATATACTTTCCAGGTCAGCTTGCAATTTATTTGTGTGCAAAGTACAGCACACATTTGAAACGTGGCCAGAACAGCTGTGCTCACAGTGATAATTCACAGAAATAAGAACATAGGTTTGGTTTAAATAAATATTAAAACTGTGAACTTCTTTATTTTCAAAGTATTACTCCGTGATGTCATTGTCTGCAGCTTTCATTAGCAGGACAAAACTCACCCTCATTTGAGCAGGTCATCCTCAGCTTGCTTTACTGAGAAATACTTTTTGGGCAGAACTCACTCAGTTTATTTTAAACATCTGCTTCAGAGTGACAAAAATTGAAGCTGTTTGTTGTTTATTTTAGTTTTACCAAATATTTTTCTCCACTAACTATACAAGGTCTCTGATAAGTAGTCTGGATATAGAAGTTTATAGTATAGACATCTAAAACCAGCTGAATTCATTACAGTACTAGAGTCAGTTTTAAGTTTCTGGTAGTAACACCTGCTCTTTTACCACAAAGATGGACCAATAATTCTACTGACGAACATGCTGATTTTCTTTATTGGGGTGTGGGGCAACATTTAAGGACCTTATTCCCTCAAGAAGACTAGATCTTAGATCTCTTCTCTAGTTTCTTTCTCCCATGGAGAGTTTGTCGAGTTTGCTAAGAGGACCAGGAAGATATAATTCCAAGTCTAGTTCACAGTTTGCAGAGCTCTGAAGAGCACACACAGAGCTCAGGCAGAGGTGTAAAAAGTTTTTGGATTTTAATTTGAAGAATTTCTGTTCCTGATTTTTACTTGTTTATGTCACTGTCAGTGGCTTTTGTGACAGGTTTCAAACAAAATATTCAGGTAGTAGTGTTTATTGTTTGTTTTTATTTTATTTTATTTTATTTTATTTTATTTTATTTTATTTTATTTTATTTTATTTTATTTTATTTTATTTTAATACCTTTACTTCTGGAAACTTTCCAAAACCAAAGCTTTACTTTCACATAAATAATAACTGCAATAAGATAGTAGCTCTCAATCTGAGAGACAAGATCAGCTTACTATATAAAAAGAACCTTCTTCAACAGCTCAGCAGACACTAATCTTGAATGGACTGTCCCTGCTTAGAAAAGCAGTAATGTCAAGTTGTAGCTGGATCTGAGGTCCTGGGTTCTGTTCTCCTTTGAATTTGAGAGATTCTTATTGGCTTTCAAGGCCTCTCCAGTTTTTTTCTCTATTTCTTCTCTGTCTATATGCCTTGTTGGCCTGCAGGGAAGAGGCCGGGCAGCCCCAGAGCAGTGCAGTGGCTCCTGTCAGGCTGATGGGGGATGGCTGCTTGGTACCAAAAGGCACTTCTTTTTGAGTCTCCTCTGCAGCTCCATTGTGCCCAGAAAAATAATGGGCTATGTAGTGTCATTCAAAATATTCAAAAGAAAAAGAGAGACAGGTTACAGCCTCCCAGCGTGCTGTGTTTACAATCCATGCTGAAGGTGGACATGGCATGGTGAACATGACCTCTGGGAAGGAGTGTGGGAGCAAACTTTCATCAGCCTTACTGACAGCAGGGACATCTTTCAGCTCCTAGGAGTGGGGCCGAAGTTTCAAGTATTGGCTGGGATTTCTGTACCTCTCTTTTCTGCACCTTTATCTATCCCAAGGAAACTTGGCATCCAAACAGAGGCAGAGAAATCAAACGTAAATTTGGAAAAGCAAGATCTTGTATGTGAAATACAAAATACAGACTATGGCATATTATCCCTGGTTCCTATTAGACTGAGCTATGAATCTTCACAGTGATAGGGAGTTTTTCAAAAGCCAGTTAAACTTTCCAAGTTTACAATAGGACTAAGTTTGGCCTTAAGTTCCTGTCTTTTATTCAGAAAATCTGAGCTCAATTATAATTCACCTTTCCACTGCCTCCTAACGGGAACCTGCCATCAGCTCCCCACACAGCCACACCAGGGCTGTCACGATGCTCTCTTGTTGCTGGTTTTGCCAGCAGAAGGCGACTGGGGTGGGTGGGAAGGTAGCCCTATCCCTGCTCTCCCATCCCAAGGCCATGGCCGGAGGAGCAGGCTGCAGAGGTGGGGAGAAGAAGAAAGGAAGCAGGTGCAAAGTAAATTGTTTCTGACCTATTTCCTGCAGTGCAAATGCTGCTACGACTAACACGATACTCTGGAGTGAAGCCAAAGTCTGAAAATCATCTGTTGTTCAGATAAAGGCATTACTGTATCATAAATTAAAGATGAGCAGAGGTAGAAAAAAGCACCCAAAAGATATAAATTATGCCTCCAACTGTATTTTTGCTTTTAAGATATGGAAGAGAGGGTCATTTCTGCATTATGTTTTCTGGCTCTTTGACGTAAGATGAATGTGTGAGTTCTCAGGACATCCTGCTCTCTTCCCTACAAAAAGTGTAGAAGCAGCCACCTCACTGACAGGGCTCTACCAAGTTCTTCAGGATGGCATTGAAGGGGTAATGATCTATCGCGAATTTGCATTTTTTCCAAACTGTGGCAGATGGCAGCATCAGCCCATTTTGCATTTCTCTCACACTTTCTGCTGTTCACATCATGGGCTTTAGAAAATGCTTTGCGTATGGTTTACTGTTGGTTGGGATTCATTTTAGTAAATTAATCCCTGTCATTTAAATGTTATTCCCTTTACAAAATCTGTTTGGAAAGTCTGTAACCAGTTTGTTTCATTCACTGAGAAGCCATCAGTTAAAACAGCTATGTCCCAGATTTCCTTTTTTGTCAAAAGCATTTGACACTGTCCAGTGAAGTAAATGATAACCTGCAAAGAGGAAAGCAGTGATGAATCCTATCCAAGGCATTCACAGCCAAAATTAAACCCTCTCTCAGGTGCTTTCAAAATCTGGGTCTTGGTTGGCAGTTCTTGCCAAGTCTCACCACACTCACTGACAGAAGTTAAGATGATAGTCACTGGCACTGATTTCCACTGGAGAAGGTTTGCATTGTGATTATTCCCTTTCCATGAGATAAGAAGAGCAAATTAATTGTACATTATCTGACCAAACCTATGCCCTAGTTCTGCAACTGGCTGTACAAGCAAATGCCTGAACCACCCCACCAGCTACGGGGATTTCTCGCAGAATCCTTCCCAAGCTGGATCTGTTGCATTGCTCTGCAGGTTTCCCCCATCCAGCAACACTATTTCATTGCAGAAGACCATGGGGCAGAGGAACTGACACAAGACCGTTGTCAATATATTGCTCATGTGCTGCCTCTGCACCATGAGCAAGACCACATGCAAGTCTCCAAACTCTGTTTTTCCAGTTGCTCAGAGGCTGGCTAAAGAGCATGGAACTGCCTGGCTTGGCTTATGAAAGGTCATGATACTCATTAATGGAGCAGCAACAAATCTTGGAATAAATGGGACACTGTCAGGAGCTGGTTTGTTCATGTCTTTCTGCCTGTCTGCCAGGGATGAAATCAAAATATGAGTCATACTTTATTTCCTTGCTAATTAAAGTCTTAATTGACTGAATGTTCCTTTCTTTTAAAATGTCCTTTCCCTTTTCAGAATTAATACTTTTACCAAGATTTCATTCTTTTTTTAATTCTCAATGGACACTGCAGAGGGTTATAGTTATAACAATGTGGATCTAAACCTTCTGTATATTCTTCAGATACAAAATTCTATGTTCCAGAGAGTTAAATTTTAATACTTGCTACTTGTTCATGTATCAGTCAAATCTTCTCAACATTCCCCTTCTGCAGGTGCTGGAGAGTCGGGAAAGAGCACTATTGTAAAGCAAATGAAGTAAGTACATGAATATTCATATCAGTTGTTGAATTTGGTATCTGTAGTATAAGCTATCTAGCTTATGTCTTATTACAATATTTATGCTTATTTGAATAAAATGCAAGAAGACATCATTCAAATCAAGTTCTCATTCAACCACATAAAGAAAAACGCAAAGTTACTAAAGCACACAGCTGTATCAGCAATCAAATCTGTCTGATCAAATCATGCACTGGTCCAACTCCTTACCAAAGACCAGGGAAGCTTCTTCATTGGTTTTGGTAGGAGTTACAGTACTGTAGTGAGACCATGAATGTCTGAGACAACCAGCCACAGCAGATCCACCTAGCCTAGCATCCTGCCTCCTGCAGAAGCTAATGAAAGATGTGGCAGAAGATCATCAGACCCAACAAGCAAACACTCAGTAATACTTGTGCTGAACACCCTGATGACTCAGGCACCACCCTGAATCAGAGACAGCATCACTGTGTTTAGCAGCTCTCAGTTAATTCATGCCTACATTTCTCCTGAGTCTTTTTTGAACCACTGTAAACTAATAACATCCACAATACTCTACAGCAAGTAGCTCCACAGTTTAATTACATATGATATGAAGAGGAATTATTGAAGGGTTCATATTGTATAATAGTGCAAAGTCTTTGTGTTGGTTTTTGTTGTTTTTTTTTTCAAACTGATGTCTGTAGATGATTCTCAGTCTCCACAGTCTTATTCCAGCTCCTGCCAGATGTCAGTTCTCATGTCCCCCAGGGGCCAGGTAAGAGTATATTTAGCCACCAGCCTACACAGCAATCAGCTGCTGCTCACCATCTAGCATGGGTAGGGACAGTCATGAGAACTGCTTTTAGCAAGGAAAGTATCACCCCCCAAAATTTTCAGACAATAACCAATCTGGGGAAAAAAAAAAAAAAAAGGCTGTAGAAGCTCAAATGCAGAAATCCCTGTTCAAATTCAGACCAAATATCAGATTAGGAACATCTTGAGACCACACCACAAATCTGCAAAAATACTTGTAGATGGTTGTGCATGTGCACATGGTGCCACACAGACTGGTCAGTAGCTTTATTTCCCATGGCCTTGGGGAAAGGTCAAATTTAGTTGTATGTGTGTCCCCCATGTGTCCCCATTTACAATTTTACACAATATTCTCAAATATAATAAAACAGATGGAAACTAAATTCATTCATGTTATTCTTTTAAGGGTAGCCAAAATAATAATCCTATAACTTGTTTAAATGGATAATCCACCTGAGTTCAAGAGATCATACTTACACAATCCTCCTCTATTGTGTAACCTGCTAAAATCTTCCTGTTGTATCCAGCCTTATTGTTATAGACAGTGTCCAGGTCTGGTTCGTAGATTAGTACCCCAAAAAAATGACCCAGGCATTGTAACTGTGTAATTAGGTGTTAGGCATGACCCCACTTTATAAGCACCAATCACTTCCTGTGTAAAAATCAAGCAGACTGTTTTACAAAATCAGTAATACCACTCCGAATTTAAGTTCTCCTAACTATTTCATATCTTCACCAATGAATTTTAAAGAATTAAGTAAAAAATGTTATGTCATCAGGGCAATTTTCTACTACTTAAGCAGCTCATTTTGCAACAAGGCAGATTCAGAACCATCCGTCAAACACTTTGCTAATTTTTTTGTTCCAGTTAAACGGTGGATAATTGTATTTCTTTTTTGAGATCTAATCAGGAGACCCTCCCTATTCAGCACACCATTGAAATTTATTATGCTGAAAGCTTTCTCAAGTAGGAGCAGATTAAAGATGCTCCTCTGAATTAATCACTTCAAAAGGCTGATAACCCTTAACAACACGGAGGAGGGGACAAAAAACTGTAAAGATGAGAGTTATCTGTAAAGCTCTGTGCATTTACAAGCTGTCAACCTGATCACAAATATGAACTATTTTACAAGAAAACTTTTCATTAAAATTATCTTTTTTATATACATATATAAAATGTCAACTTACTTTCACAACCAGTGTGTTCTTCTTTAAAAAGAGGACTTTTTTCTGTAAAAAAAAATTACTTTGTTATTAATTTTTTCAGTGAAGCATAACATTTTCTAGCAAAGACTGATAGTTGCTTACAAAAGAAAGTATTTTGCAGAAAATACAATTTTCCACCACACCAAAATTGGGGTAATTTTCCTCTTAGTAATATAATTTTCTAATTCATAAGCCTCCTTGTTTTCAGACTGAAGACTTCAATCAAAGTTAAATGCTTCCACTGAGCTTTACAGAATATCTTCTGATGCTCAAAATACAGATATGCTGCAAGACCCTAAAAAGGCTAGGACGGGGATAACTAAAGGGGAAGGAAAAAAGCTTCTCCAAAGCTCTATGCTTCTGACTGGATCATTCCCAACGTGTGATCTAACCTTTTTAAAACCAAGTTGAGTATTCCTGTGCTATGCTCTAAGTTACCAGTACAAACCTACTATAAATAGTTCAGCAAATGAAAAGCAGGAAACAAAATATTTGGTAATTTATTATGCCTGTTGATATTGAATCAATGCCACCTATCTGGTGAGAAGCCCTCCTTGAGTGAAAACAAAAAAGAGGAGACTAACATTTTTTCCTCCAATAAAAACATAATTTAGGTATTATAACGTGTTGCCTAACATTTCATGCCTTCAGCATCCTGCATTTAGTTTTCAAAGGTTGTTTACTTTTTCAAGGAGGATCAGAGAAGAAAATTTTCCATTTGCTAAAATGCTCCTCCTGGCCATACAAGATGTCAGCCTGTTATACAAACTTTCCTTAAGAATGACTGGTCTTTAATAAAGCAGCAAAATTCACTACTGATTTAACTGGCTGGCTAACATACTTTCTGTTAGACAACACAGATATATTACCTTTAAAAAAAAAAAGGCAAGAAAAGAAGAAAAGCATAAAAAGCCTCAAGCAAAACCAAGTGGTTTTTTTCTGTAATTACAGAATCTACTTTTATTTCAGAATCTTGTATTTTCTTCCTTCCTTTGTTCTTCAAAGGAAAAGCATGAAAAAAATAAAATAGCCATTTGTGGACTTTGTTAGGGCCTTTCCTTCTCTCTCATAGCAGATTTTTGCAGCCACAAGCAAAACACCCATCTTCTCCAGAAATCCTGTTATGGTCACCACTGTGAGACATAAATAGTAGTTAAACCAAGCTCATGTACTTTATGGAGTTTGAGTTTCTATATATTTCATTCCATTATTTATAGAAAAAGCTGCTGTTTTCACAGATAGTGAGGATAAGAATGAGAAGAATACTCTTAACTACCATTGCCAGGTTCAACGCTGATGGCAGCTGAAATTATTTCTTGTTAAAGGTGACCCGAGCCGTTAAGGGAGGCCACCTCCACCGTGGGGAGCTTTGGGCTCCATGGTGTTTTGCATACAGGACATTGCTTAATGTCCCAGAGTGCCTGAGCATCAATTCAGGCTATCCAGCAGACTGTTAGGGACCTATGTTAGATTCCTCCAAGTGAATAAGTCTCCCATCTGAACAATTCCTATTACTTTGTTCAAATCACTGACACAAGGATACATGTATATCTCAGAGGATGGCAAAGCCAGGATCACTAGTATACCAGGCTGCATAACACAGCTCCCTTTACTTTTCTCCCAAGTTCAAGAGTCTTGCAGACTTGTTTGAGTTCATGCTGAAAACAGCATTCAAAAAATCTAAGCTTCAAAACAGTTTATAGATTTGCCTTGTCTAGAAGTGACTGGGGAAACATTTAGAGACCCTTTTTTCCCTAGAGATGCTATTCCCACAGACACAAGAGGGCAACTTTTGAATTTTCTGACACCCAGAAGGCAGAGAGACGTTCAGACTCCTGCACATTCAACTGTGATCTGGTTTTTCTGTGTGTGAGAGTGAATTACTTTCTGACAGGTCTGACTTCTCCCCTTAAATGGAAAAGTCTCTCCAAGACACACACGTCTACTTATTCTGGGCTGACCTGTCAGATCTTTTCAGATCATTTCTGATTGTATAGCTCCTTCCAGACTGTATCTCTGGCAAGAAACAGGGAAAAAAAAAAAAACGAGAACCCCAGAGATTATTTATTTAATAACCTGGCCTTCATCTCTGGAACAACTGAGGTGAGCAAGAACAGAGCCTTGGTTCCAGCAGCTGCCAAAGCAGCCTGGTGTATGTTCATTGAGAGTACGCTACAACAAAATGGGTGAAGTTTTCATCCTTTTTCACAACTCATGGAAAAAGTTGTCTCTGAGTCATGATAAAATCTGCACACTGGTCTTGGAGAACTTTAACCCTATGCCATTCTCCAGTCAAGGAGGATTATGAAATTATAATCCCTCTGTCAGAATTTGATTAATTGAATTTGACTGCTATTCCTCTGGAATACAGATCAAATCCTCTGGAGTAATATATATGTTCCCAAAGCCTTTAGATAATAAAAGTAACATAATTAAATATCTAGAAATTGTAACTGATGTACTAAGAAATATTAAAGATTCATTATTTTTTTTCTTGAGAAAGTACCTCACAGTGTAGAAATATTTTTTGCAATACTTTTTCTACTCTACGTATGATTCTGGTTAAAAAAGAAAATTATTAAACAAGTCATGTGACATCCTGTGACTAACATTGTAGATGACAATAGTAAAAGATTTGGGATCTAAGTCCAGCTAAGCATCTTGCCCTGCATCCATAGGAATAGGCCTGGGGCTTGTTCTGCATTCATACATTATCTTATATTGACCCACGAAGCAAAAAAAGACGTATTCATTCAGACTGGGAAGTCCAAACCTAGCCTCATAAATGTAATCACACATCATTGCAGAAACTGCTGCTTACCTGTTCCAGCAGAAGAGGCAGATCAACCATTGATAAATTCTTTTCCAAGGGCCAGAAGGATAAAGTTCTTTCTCATGCTGACCCCAAAAGCATCTGATCCAACTTTTCATTCATTTCCTTTTCCAATTTTTTCTTTTTTTTTACGCATCCTATAGACCTACTGTTTTCTATTTTTGCACCAGGATCATCCATAAAGACGGTTTCACCTACCAGGAACGCATGGAGTTCAGATCTGTCATTTACAGTAACACGGTGCAGTCTATCCTGTCTATTGTAAAAGCAATGACCAAGTTAGGAATCAGTTATGAAAACCCAGCTAGAATTGTGAGTATAACAACCTTTCTCTTGAAATAGGCATTAGAATACTATTTGTTGTAATATAACAGTAGAGACTATTAGAAGAAATAGGATTCAGTATTTGCTTTATGACAGTGGAAACTAAGTACTGCTTGAGTTATATGTGACAAGATGTCCTTACTTAATTTTCTCAAGACGTGCCTGAGGTCTAACCCTTGTATAAACTGCCATTTTGTTTGTTACAAAAGAAATATTCCATCTTCAAAGACATAAGAAAGAAAACAACAACGACAGCAACAAAAAAGATCCTTTTACTAGCTGCTTACTGACATTTCTTGCTATTGGGAAATGTAATAAATATTTCCCTTTTACGAACAAACCTTGGGGCTCAGCCATGTAAGGAATGGTCATCTAGACATGTTGGGAATATTTCAGTTTGGCACTACTCCTGGAGCAGAGACCTCCCTGCTGCAGAGAAGCAGCACTGGCACGTTGGCACAGGGGAGAAGTGGAGTCCAACCTCCCCAACACGGTCAGGAATCCTAGCCACAAGCAGACAGAGGAAGAGCCACATTAAGGCCTGCTATCTTCTGGCAATCATGGTGAATTTTCAGGGACATAAGTAAATGAAACCCACATACCTCTCTTTTTAGTGCAATGATTTAGTCTATTGCTTGTAATTCAGATCTTGCTGAGAATTTCTCAAAGGCCTGTCAGAGTATAATCTGGTTCCTGTTTTGGTAAATTCTGCCTATTCCCTAGAGATTTATTACATCTGCTTATCTGAAGAGCGTTTCTTGTTCCAAAAGTCTACGCTTCATTACAGTGACATGTGGTACTTTGACCTAAATAAAATGATAAACAAAACCTTCAGAGGTTACTAAAGGTCGTACAGTCATCTGGAAAAATAGAAGATAAATGTTTTCTTACTGTGTTCTTTTAAGGGTCCATGAATCCAAGTTATTCAAACAAATGTAATGGTGCCCAAACACAGCACACAGAAAATAGGCCCATGTGAATCTGCTGTAGCTTGTCCCTGTCTCCTCAATTGTAATAGACACCACAAGGACTCATCTACCAATCCACATGGCCTAAGACTGCTGAACCTCGCAACACCCAGCCACAGGTCCTGGCTAAGCCTCTAATATCCACTACTAGGTCCAGACTCTCTTTGATAACTGAGCTATGTTCCGCCCGTGCTTCTTTTCTCAGCCCTACCAAGCTTTCTGAGAGGTTTATACATGTTTGCTCACCACCTATCATCCATGCCGGCTGCATAGACATTATATTTGAGGGATTTCATAGCCTGAGGAATTGGGAATTTTGTTAAATAGCCCAGTTACTTTCTAGCGTTATATACGACCAAAAGCAGAAAATACATCTTTTTGTCAGTTTTTCATTTATAGTATAGTGAGCCCAATCTTACTGTCATTGGCAAAATAGGCCTCTAGGAATATAGTTGAATACATCCAGATAAAATAGTTGCAGTCTCTGTCTCCTTTTCCCTGGAAACATATAAGAACAACCTGCATGTGAATGTTTAAGAAAACAAAAATTTTGGTCACGTTTATTTGAATTGCTGCTGAATGTTGCCCTTTCTTCCAAAACCAAACTTAGCTTACATTTTCTAAAATCTTAAGCCGTTAATAAGCTTGAGTTTCTTTGGTAGAAGCTTTGATTTCAGCTGGACTTTGTTCTTGCTTTATTCTGGTCCAGATTTAACTGAAGTCATTTAGCCCAAAGACTGGGTTTATTTTGGGACCAAAAGCAATGGGTTCATCCATGTTCCAGGACTACTTGTAAACACCTCTAAATGGTCCTGAAAGTGCCTCAACACAGCATTTCAAACAGCCTCTGTTCAGGTGAGAGAGGTTTGGGTTTTTTTCCTAGAACATCATTCCGATCAATTTTTATTATGAAAATCATCTGAAATCTGCCTAAGTATCAGAGACAAACCACACATTATATAAATCAGGGTTATAGAATCATAGAATCATAGAATCAGGTTGGAAGAGACCCTTGGGATCATCGAGTCCAACAATTAAAGTTCTCCCCTATGCCATATCCCTCAACACCACATCTAATCGACTCTTAAACATAGAAAGGGATGGCGTTATGATAACTTCAATCTGAGGCTATCTTCCTTTTTTATGTAAGCATCAAAATCCACAGTTGCCACCTTTTGCATAATAATCAATGAACATTTACCGTACACCTGGAGGGTCTGAGCTCAAGGCTTCTTCTAGGCTATCCAACCAACAAATCCAATGCTGTAGGAGGACAGCTATAATCATTAAATGATATACGATATCTTGAAGGAGAGAACATTCCAACTCTTATCTTGAGGTCGAACAAGAGTGCGCCCTTCAGCGTGGCCCTTGGAGACCAATAAGGGACACCCAGGAGAGAGCATGACTCAGGTCTGCTGATCCCGGCACCAGTGAGAGGACAGGAGTGTAGAATGGAGATGGTAGTGTTTAATGTGTTAGAGCAATTGTATGGCTGTCCTTCTTCCTCTTTCAAATGAAGACAATTCCCTAGTGGTTATTTCCCCTTCTTTTCTTCCTTTTTCTTCATGATAACTCAATTTCTCCAACGTCTTAGAAAACCTGCAGTGGGCTATCTTTTTTTGATCGGTGTCCGACATTCACAGTTTCCCATAAGCCTCAATTTTTATTGAAACATATAGTACATTCCTAAGATAAATTTGATACACATTACTGAGATGTTTTCTATTTTTTAATAAAACATACTCCCTGCCAAAACAGTGTCTGTCAGAATCCATTTATACTTTTGAAATTGTTGACTGCAAGCCACTTCAGTTGTCTACTTATGAGGCTAGGAAGGAATTGTATTCTATAATTATCCACTGCTGTGACAGTGTATCCAATGACCCTATTTTAATCATGCTCCTTATTTACAGCACATTCCTAAGCTTTTAAAAACTGAAAAGAAACATTTTTCATGTAAAAGATTACCTGAAGTCTTTGTGGATTGACTGCAAAAAGAAGAAATTACAGAATAATACATTTAAAGTATTTGGGATTTTATTAAGTTATAAAACTCTTATTCCCCAAATAAAATAAAAATAAAAACAAAACAAAACAAAAACCATCTGGGAAATGTCTTCACTAGTTATACTCACTTTGCCACATTTTTCACTGTGGCCTAAAATTATATGTTTTCTTCCAAATACATTCAAAAATATATATAACTATACATTTTTGCTTTGATGTAGTTATGTTTAAACTTTAAATATTCTTTTTATTTATTTTTGATACCCCACTACTCTTTCTTACAATAAAAGTCCTTCCAAGTTGGACCTTTTGTGAATACCTTTGGTAAGATGAAACTGAGGCCTTGTATGAATAAAACAAACCAATAAAAAGAGGAAAACTCTGTGTATCATAGTTTTAGTCTAACCTTGGCACTAAGAAAAGGAAAGTGAACTTGTAAAAGTATGTTCACATGCACAGGCAAGCACAGCTACCTGGAAAAATCAGTGAAAATGATAAATTGTGTCCCTGACAATTCACTGTAAACCAGGTACATCCTCAAGGAGGTGGAGGGGCACAGTGCACTTCCACAAATATTTACTGGAATTTCTCTTTAGGAAGATGAAAGGAAGCTGTGTGCCATGGCCACAACTCTGGAGGATGGCGACATGTCTTCTGAATTGGTCGAACTCATCAAACAACTGTGGAGCGATGGAGGGACGCAGGCCTGCTTCGCAAGGGCAGCGGAGTACCAGCTCAATGACTCGGCAGCCTAGTAGGTGACACCAGCTCCAGCTGCTGCACAGCTGGCCAATACAAAAATTATTTCTCATTAACCTGAAAAAGAATGAGATTTTTTGCTAAAATGTAGAAATGTTTAACTGAAGGAAACAAGTGAAAACAAGGAACAACTTGTTTCTGTGCATTTGTTGAAACTGTGGGGGAAAAAAAGAAAACAAAGTCTATTGTCTCTCTAGGTAATTCTAATATTGACAAAAGGAGGGACAATGTAAATGGAAACAGCTTAGGTTTTACTTAGTTGTACTTTAAATGTATACATTCAAGCTGCTAAACATAAGTCTGGAGAAAACTATAGAAATGTTCCTCTAAATTCATCTGGTTGCCTGGATGGGTATTTCCTGGCCCATTACCATCCCAGCATCCAGCTTTGTCTGGGCTAGGGGTGCTGCAGCCATTCTCCAACCTGACGGCTCCTCTCTGTGGCCTGGGAGGGCCCCCCCACCCTGTCAGGGGACTAGGGCTGCTCAGCTCCCACTCCACAAAGAAAACCCTTCAGCTGGATATATCTCCTACCTTTGATGCGGTCAGTAAGCTCAGACTACTCAGGAGTCCCTGGTTTGGCTGCTTCTATAGCTGTTCTTGCAGGCTACAGTAGTCTGGTTCTGCTGTCTTGTCCCCAAGCTCATACAAGACCAAAAAAAGGGGTGTCACCTAGGTTGGAGTTCTAGAATGCATGTTTGACTCTAGACCTTGGGCAGAGGGTTGTTCCACCTGAGGTCCATCTTCCAGGATCTGCTGATGGAGTCTTCTTTTCTCCTGCAGCTCCTCCTAGAGGTTGAGGGCACCTGCAGGGTGAGAACACACAAGGTGTTGGGTGTCCCTTCTTGGCAGAGCAGGGCACAAGCAGAGGCTGGGCCAGGAGCCAGGCAAGCAGTAAGGCAGAAATAGCTCACCGATTGTGGATAGTAGAAGGGATATACCATTCAAACACTAATTGTTTTTCGTCTCCTTATATTTTCAAAACAAGAATGAAGAACTTCCTGTAAGATACCTAAACAAATAAAACACTACCTGCGTTGATTTGTGCCTAATTTAGCAGTATTTTATGGCAGCCTCGTACTTCTACAGGAATAGTATAGAGCAATCTTTTGTTTCCTAACATATCCTTTTACACACTGCAGTTAGCAGTGCTAAAATCAAGTAACAAGTCAGCCATCATAATTAAAATGAAAAACACTCCTTGAAATACAAAAAAGTCAAACAAAGAAAATCAACAAAAAATGCAGGAAAAAAATACTACCTGTTTACCAGGTAATATATTTTTCATTCTGCCTTTTTGTTTTTATTTCCTATTTACCAGCTAATATTCTAGTGTGCACATTCTGCCTGGCAGATTAGGTTTTGCTGCCTGAAAAGAAGATAGGATAATCTAATGTAATCCCTCTCAGGGTTATGGGCCGTGTCATGTTTTAACCCGCAACAGATTTCAGTATTTAAGGGAGCTAGTACAGATTGTAAAGGAGCCAGTGATCATTATTTATTCCTAGAGTTACATTAAAAGCCACAGTGATCTGTTTTTCATCTGCTTGAACACTTCCAAATTTCCTGCTAATCCTCCATCTTTGTCTTTCGGTACTTGATGCTTCTGAAAATCTAGCCTTTGAATCTGAACCATTAAAATCAAGTTAATTTTTGCCCTTGCTGTTGGGCTTCTGATGATCAGTTCAAAACCAATCAACCTTATAATGCTACATTTCAATTTCTTTTGAAAACCAAACCCGTTTCTCAGCTCCTGTGAATAAACTCCTACACAGAGCATTGATCTACTGTGTAAACTCTGACTTTCTGAGATTATCTTTTAGTCTTTTCATTATTAATTCATGCTAATGAAGTTTGATCACTGCCTTTTCCCGTGTGTTTTAATTGGGAAAAAAACTAAGAAAGAAAAAGAGGTCTTCTGAATAACAGAAAATCCCCTGCATGTCAAATTTGGTGGGAATTTCTCCGAAATACTCCCCTCAAATTAATCCTGTTTTAAGATGGAGTGATGGGCAGTGAAGGGGTAAAATCATTATTATAAATAGTGACTTTAAAGGTCATTGTATAGCTACCAGTAGTACATGGTGCTTCTTCCTCGCTCAGCCATTTGCCTTTCAGGGTAGGCTTTGTGTCACCTAATCCAAGACAAGGAAACCTCGGATTGAGACTCACCTACTAGTTTGCATTTCCTCTGTTGCCAGTGGAGAGGCAGCGAATGGAGTGTCCCCTTGGAGCTGCCTTAGGAAGGATTCTACCTTAGGAAGAATTAGAAGGATTCTACCTTAGGAAGAATCTGAAGATGCCCCTCTTGTCCCATTAACTAGATAATTGGTCTAATTTTTAATGCAATTACATTTGGCTGTATTGAATTGAAGTATTTGTGAGTAAGAACTATGAGATTTTTATAATTAATTTCATATACAAATATTTATTTTAGTGCTTACATACTTTATAAAGTGCAAATTATCTTTCGTTTCTGCCTTCCATAAAGGTGCATTGAGATGAGTTTGCCTCAGGCCCTACTCAGAGAACCAGAGTAATAATGCTTTTTTAAAAAAAAAAAAAAACAAACAACAAAACAAATATGTTTCCCAGACTCAAATAATGGGAAAACATTGAATTACTCAGATCAATTTCAGCACTTCTTGCTGAGTGGATTCAGTCTATTCAACTTAAAACAAGAAAATCCCATCTCTGTTAGAGAAGTAAATGGAAAAAAAAAAAAAAAAGAAAAAGGCATGAAGCCTAATAAACCTTAGAGAGACCGTTTTGTTTGTCAGAGGCAAGAGGTTACAAATGGAAAGATGTCAACTGGGACACCGAAAGCTTGAAAGTGCTTCAACTATTGCATGTGGTTTCTTGCTTTTGGTTTTGTTCTTCCCTTGAATATTAGTATGTAAAAGGTAGGAAGCTCCCCAGACATCTCCTCTTCTTTTGTCAAATCATAATCTCTTTACACAGATTCCCATACCAGACAGAAGGATTCATAGGCTCTGTCCAGTCATTTTGGGAAAGCTGCATGCCCCAGAAGAGACAAAAGAAGGGTTGGTGGGAGGATATCAAAGGGTTTCTAAGATCTGGTTCAGCTTCTCATTTCAGGCAGATTTTACTTCTGTATGTCAGACATAAAACCAAATCACAGAACAACAGAATATCAGGGATTGGAAGGGACCTTGAAAGATCATCTAGTCCAATCCCCCTGCCGGAGCAGGAACACCTAGATCAGTTCACTCAGGAACGCGTCCAGGTGGGTTTTGAATGTCTCCAGAGAAGGAGACTCCACAACCTCCCTGGGCAGCCCCTTCCAGCGTTCAGTCACCCTCACCGTAAAGCTTTTTCTCATATTTAAGTGGAACCTCCTATGTTCCAGCTTGCAGCCATTGCCCCTTGTCCTATGACCCACTCTTTGCCCTTATCCAAATGACCCACTCTTTTCCAGGGGGTTGTGAGACTTCTAACCTAGGGGGTCCTCAGCTTCATTGAAGCTTCTGGGTTAGATTACAAAATATATTTTTTTCTCAAATTATCATGCACCTTCTTGCAAATTGAGAAGTTCTCAGGGAAAACAGTCCCTAAATGTTAATTTCTCCAAAATATTATGGCCTCCCTTTCACTTAGGAAAACACTGTTACAACAGGGGGGGGGAAAGGCTTTGGATGTGCATCTACACTACTGTATTTAAATGCATCATTTACATCAAATATCTAAAAGCAGCCCAATATGAAGGCTCAATATATGTAACATTCATTTCACCTTTTGAATTCGCCACCATTTCTTTTTTTACTCCCTTAGTTACCTGAATGATTTGGAGAGGTTGGCAAAGCCGAACTATGTGCCTAGTGAGCAAGATGTTCTGCACTCCCGAGTGAAAACAACCGGGATTATAGAAACTCAGTTTTCTTTCAAGGATTTGAATTTCAGGTATGAAAGCCATGTTTGTCAGTTTTACATGGTTTTACCTTTCTTAAGAACTTTCTTTCCAAAATATTGACCTATTATAATATTGCTAATCTCATTCTGATATCTTTGAATCCCCTCTTAATTAATATTTTTAAACAGCCAAAAAGGCAAGATATTTTAGTACCAGTACTTCAACTTGAAGCATATAATGGGCTGTTATTAAGAGATCTCAGAATATCAGGTTCTAAAAGGACATTTTTACATATGTAAGTGTCTAAAAAGCATTATTTGTATCCTGCCACTTGAATAATTGTTCGTGACGTTTATAAAATTTGCCTACCTAAATGTCCTTAACAGCATGCAAAACATTTGATGACTACTAATTTGCATGCACTCTCAACCTTTCACTCTCTTCTTTGGAGAATGGAAATAACTGCTCTTAACACTGGAATGCATTACAGTTGGCAAAAAATAACCATTTCTGTCCCATGGGAAATTTCACTATTAGCACGCATGCCTTCATGCTCATTTAAGATGAAAAGCAAAACGCTCAGAAAAAAATCTTGAAAATAATTTCTCTGAGAAACATGTCAAAATACTTGACGCTTTCAGATACACAGGTTTTGCTATTTGTTATGCTTGGTGAACCAATTAAAAACATCTACTTCCACATGAAAATGTATTTGAATGAATTATGGCAGTTTCAGTGCTCTATAATGTTTTCCTCTATGGACTGAATGCCATTTAGTTTTTCATTTAAAGGCTGGGGTGCATATTGAGGAATGTAGTCTAGACAAGAAACTCCCCATAGAGATCAACAGATGTATAAAGCACCAGGTTTATAACTTTTATGTTTTTCATTGGGCTTCTTTTTTCTTCCTCATGTGACAATGAAACATCACCCAAACTATCTACATTAGCACACAGATGCTTTGTCAAAATGGAGATTACGTACACAAAATAAGACTCCGTAGTGGATGTCCTAAGTAAATGATTATCACCTATTAATACACTGATCACTCGTGAAAATTCAGCACTTGCTCACTTACCACTTGCTAAGGTGCCATGTCACAGACATCATCTTCTTTTTCTCTGCTTAACATATTTCCAGACAGCTTTGTACATTGGAAATCTAAGCAGTTTCAGTTGCAGTCACAGTTTACATAAGAAACAAAATGAGGACGGAGAAAGAACTCATCAGAGTGCAAACCCTCTTTGACATGAATGCTACCAGTCATATGAGAATACCAGAATTAGGGACTAGGTCCAACTGAAATGCAGCACCACCGAGAACTAAGTTACCTGAGTGTCTGTAAACAAGAGGAAGGCTCTGAATGCCACCACAAACACAAACCCCTCTGTGTTTAGCCTCTCTGCTATGCATCACAATAGTGTTAAGTATGTAAATTCATTTGTAGTTTTAGATGCTGGGGTAACTCGAGGTAAAATCTCTACAAAATAGTTTGAGGGTTTCAAGCTGCTACAGGGATGGAGAGCAGCTACAAATCCATCTTAACCAGACAGTTACTGCTACTTTGCATTGCCAGGGCAATGCAAAACAGCTGGGGCATCTTGATGACTCCGCACTTAGTTTGATAAGTACCATAGAAACATCTCTAAAGAAAGGAACACTTCCATATTCAGAGGGAGCTTTGGTTGATGTACTTCAGTGAGGCTTGGGGTCACAAGCCATACATGGATAAAAAGAGAACATGAACAGATGCCTCATTCACTAAACACTTGTCCCTCTTCTGAACTGAATGAGGCAGAAAACATTTTGTATTTATGCAGTAAAAGCCTAAATCCTACTGCGCACAAACATCACCTGTTATGTGCTGTCTTCTTAGTGGTTACTTTGCTGAATGTAGTTTTCTTGCACCCTTCGATTTATTTCACTAACGTTGACTTTGATTTTCAGAGCTCAGAACATGCTTAAATATTTTTAAAAGGAGGTCTGGTCTTCATGCATGCTCTGCTGCTGTTGTTTCCATTGATGCACCAGGGAGAGTTTAACAGCAATCAAGCAAGCTTTGGTTTAGTCTTCAGGTCCCACTATATGTACCATTAGGACAAATGAATATACAGCTAGTTCCATGTCTGTAGCTATGTTTTCCAAGAGCAGTGCTAGGAAAAATACAGAGTTTTCAAGACTAATTTTGACTGTCTTGGTTAAAAAAAAAGAAAAAGGTAAAAAATCACCTTATCATTTCAGACATGCATTTTCTACCACTCACAGAGGGACTTCATGTTTATGTGTGAATATGTTAAGTTTTGGGCTGACATGAGAAGAGCTAAGCAAGCTAAGGTTAATACAGCAAAAACTGCCCAAAAGCATTGCCTCTGGCATTGATCTTGTTCTATTTTAAGGGATTTCTCACAAATATTCCCAGGGCTTTATGCTAAAAGCTTGCAGGAAGTGACTACAGATTCATAAAATTGTGTATGCTTGCAAAACTTTACTGCAGAATAAATTTTGAAGCTTCCCCCCAACCCTGTTTTCAGAATTACAAACCAGAAATCAAGGAAGACATGTAGGGGCAGGTGACTTTCGGGCACAAATCACGGCCAAAAGTCAATATGTTTTATTCATATTGCCCTGGCTCTTCGGTAGGCATATGGAACTCAGGGAAAATACACTTGGAAGAATTCCATTACTTTTATCAACATCTTGCTCCACAAAAGCTTCCTGATTTCCTAATAATTCACATTTATAGACACCCAACAATCAGACAAAGAGAGGAAATGTACTAGAAAAAAATTATTTTCTCTAATTACACCTCAGCTGCAGAAACAGTTCATCACGAGCACTGGGAAGAGTTTCATTTCTTCTAAACAGGATGAAAAATGATCAACAATAACCTTTGTTTCCATCAGCTGCACTGCTGACGGTGAAGAAAGCAGAATCAATATACTGCAAAAATTGGGCTTTCTGTAACAAATTATTCTCATTCTGTTTCTTACTGACATAATTATTTTCATACTGAACCCTAGAATTTTCATTGCTGTAAAAATTGAGTCGTTTTTAATTTTCAGATACTGCAGGAGGTACATCCAGACAGTGAGACCTAATGCATTTTCTTGAAGGAAGGGATAATGCTGCAGAGGATTAGATTTTACAGTTTTAAGTTCAACAAGAGGCAGCACAGGGAAAAGCCATCATACAAACAAAGAAACAGAAAAAGTAAGGCTAGGATAAATTTGATTTTTCACACATTTTTTCTTCTTTCTAATGCACTTGAAAAATGATCAAGTTTGGTGCCTTTTATCCCAGAAGAATAGTGAAAAGAAACCCCAATCACTTATCACAGCAAATATAAGTGGGAATTTTGAAATTATTCTAAGAAAGAACTGCTGTAAGTAAACAAACAAACAAAAAAAATCTAGAGAAATTGTTGTAAGCAAAGCAATGGTAGCTTTAACAACAGCTCCATCATAGTTGGGCCCTAACTCAGGCCCTAAATAGGTCCCTGATGGGTATGCTCAGGTAGCTTTGGACCTCAGATAAAGAGTTGATAAAAAGTTCATGTGACTCCACCCAAAGGCAGTAATTTCTGACAAAGACTGAAGGAAATTGAGGAGGACAGCCCTACATTTTCCCTGTTGTTGTGGTTTCAGCCAAATTTATCAAAACCAGACTGATAGATTGCCTGTCCTCTCCTCAAAAAAAGAAGGGAGAGGAAGAAATAAGGATATTTATGAGTTTAGAATGAACTAAACTAATGAAGTATTAATACTAAATTTAAAATAAAAAGAAAATAGTGAAATAGACACAATATATACAAAACCGTATCAAGCTCCCAGGATGACAATCAC
>VZTM01008638.1:29885-118712 GCA_013400555.1 Jacana jacana
GAGGGGCACTCAGGTGCGCTGCGGTGATCTGCCGGGGTCAAGCCGATCCACACCGGCAGCTAGATCCCCAAAAATGCCGGAAGGGCGGCTGGAACGCCCCGGGCCCCCTAGGACAGCCCCCGACGGCTGCCGGCCCAGAGCGGCGCCAGGTGCGGCCGCCAGAGGCCGNCCTCTGAGAGTGATCACACTCTTCACAAGACTGGCTAATCACAGAATCATGGAATGGTTCGAGTTGGAAGGGACCTTAAGGATCATCAAGTTCCAACCCCCTGCCATGGACACAGACACCTCCCACTAGAGCAGGTTCCTCAAAGCCCCATCCAGCCTGGCCTCGAACATCTCCAGGGATGGGGCATCCACAACTTTGCTGGGCAACCTGTTCCAGTGCCTCACCATCCAGAGAGTGAAAAATTTCTTCCTGATATCTAATCTAAGCCTGCCGCCTTCTAGTTTGAAGCAGTTAGTCCTAATGCTGTCATAACACAACCTTGTAAAATAATCCTGTAAATTCATTAAGTCCATTTGAATTTACCTTGTGGAGTCACTGAGTATCTGAATTCAGGCACTGGCCTATGGTTGGCACTGCCAGGTCTGCCCTGACACACACCGAGCACTAAAGCCTGACCCTGCTGTAGGTCTGCAGTGCCCCAAACCGTGCCTGAATTCCCTGGGAAGGCCAAAATATGAGGCATGAGGGAGGACTAGAGTGAACAAACTGTATTGCACCTGAGGAAGAAGATGGAAGACCGTGATCTCTGCCATTTGTGTTTTATACATGGTAGACTTTTTATCCTTTTCTTTCCTTGTACACATAGAAAAAACCTCTTCTAATTTTTGTTGAAAACAGGTTATTATTCACAAGGGAAAGAAATCTTTGAGACCAGATGGAATCGAGAAACATGACTTCCAGAGAAAAGATAGCCAAAAGTTTTGGAAAATCTTCCCAGGAATGTGTTTGCACTCCCCATAGAAAAGGCACTAAATAATAGAAAACTTTCCCAATCCCTAACTTTGAATGTAATTTTTGCCTTAGCTAGAAATAAATCATGAGCATGACGTGATTTAAAGTAAAGGTTTTCATCATGTCTTCTGCTCTGTTGCATGATGAAGAAAAGAGGTCTTCAACAGTTTGAAGAGGCAGGGACATCCAAGTTACAGCTGGAACCTGGGCTTATGAGCCTGCTTTCCAAAACCCAAGTAGTAACCCTGGGTTTGGTCCCACTAAGTTTCAAAATACAGAAGTAGGCATGAAACAGGAGCAAACAAGGAGTTAAGGCAAAACAGTTTTGAGGAAAATGGTGTGAGTTTTCTTCCCAGTTACCGGGGATTTCCAAGATGCGGCAGGAACCTGGGCTTCTTAGCCTACACATTTCCAAATTGTAGCCGTACTCCTAATTTTAAATGTACCCTAGGCTAGAATTTGGGTCCAGTCCTGAGAAGTGAATGACAGAATGTGAAGTAGCACTTTAACCAAGATAAGCCCGCTTCCTTTTTTCTCAGGGTTCTCAATGATGCATTGAGGATTTAGTTTTTTTAAAACTCTTCTTGTCCAAAACCTAACTGTATCATCAGCTGTCACCCTAACTTTCACTCCGAGTACTGTACACTTCAGCGATTAATCATTAAGTAGTGAAAAAAGGGCTGGATCCCTTGGAATCTCATATCCTTCTTGGTTAAGAGTGGCCTTGTAGCCCCATGGATTAGTAAATACAGTATTGCTGTTGCTGGTAACAAGGCACAGGTTTTGTTTTGTGCTAACACAGGCCTGAGGGCTTGACAGGGTTTGTCTGGACTGGTCTCAGCTGGCATGGAGCTCTGTTTCAGCCTGTTTATCTGCATCAGCAATTGTCGAGCAGATGGCTTTTACCTCTTTCCTTTAGTTTTGCTTAGCTTGGTATAATTGGTGCAATGTCTGTTGTTAAAAGTTGTTATGTAAATAGGAATAAAAAGTAATTTGGGTGTGTAGAATGAACTATCTGTGACCCTAGACTGGTGATAAGCATAAAGGAGTTAATTTATGGGACAGTAATGGTGGCTGTAGAGGTTTGAGCATAGAATAATACCAAAGGTCTCAGGGCTGTCACACACCACTAGTGAAGCCACCGCAAAACTAGGAGCTGGACATAATGCTGTAGACATAATGAAAAAGAGCCACCTCTTATGTGTATAAGCCCTACCATAAATAGTAAACAGGTGCAACATAAATGTTGTGGACCAAGGAAGAAAAATCAGTGTGTGGAGCATGATAACAAATATATTAAAATATTAAAATAGGCCCAAGTGGCGCCTAGGGCGAGGAGAAAGCAGCCATCAACATCACAGTCCTCCTAGCAAAGAGGAGAAAAAATGCCTGTCATGAACATCATACTCCTGCCAGCAAATATCTCAGGAGGACAACTTGCTGTGACACCTCTTACTCAGACAAAACCCCTCAGCATTGGCAGCTAGGGGAGCAGTGGAGAGGGAAATGTAGCACCAGAGAAAAAGCATTAGATACTAGGGGGGAGAGGGGAATTACAACTTTTACTGTTGATGAAATATGGTTTTTCAGTCTGGAAAATTTAAATTGCATTTAAGCTAACTATTGCTAACTGTTTTCTGCATTTTGGTTATACAGTCAATTCTCTACATCAGATTAAAATTCTAGCTTCCAGTTAATGTTTGCTTTTACTTTATCCCTACTCATTCTTCTGTTTTCCTGCATCTAATCCCAGGAGGCATTAAGGATCATAGAATGGTTTGGATTGGAAGGGACCTCTAAAGATCAGATCATTTGACCCTCCTGAAAGCCCTGTTCAACCTGACCTTGAACACTGCCAGGAATGGGACATCCACAACTTCCCTGGGCAACCTGCTTCAATGTTCGGCTGCTTTTATCCTAAGAGATGAAAAAAGGCCTTACCTCTTCCCTTGAGAACTGGCAATAAGCGAGGTCTTAGAGAAAGAAGCAAGGCATCCTGTGATGTACTTACTTTTCCACTGCTTTGCCTTTGAATCTGAAACACTTCCCAGGGCTCTGATTTAGCAAAAAACATCAGAATGTGGACAGAACTGTTTAAGCAAGTGAAACTGCTGTCTGTACTGGAGAGCTGCCATACTGGGGACAAAATGGCCAGAGAGGCCACTCAAGAAACACCCAAAGAATCCTTTTCTCCCTGGGGATTACAAGGAATTTTTCTGTGTTGGCCCTAGGGGCACACAACCAATGTGGAAAGGTCATGCTCCTTCTCAACTCTGAGTCAGCCACTTATTTCAATAAATTGAGTTAAAGACTCTGCAGTCCATTCTTTTGTCCACTGGGACAGGTAAATCTTAGTAGTGTCACTGACGGTTGCAAGACACTCAGAAAAGATAGTATACCCCCCTTATAATGTATGTCTATAAGATACATTACTTGCCTTAAACCTGCTTTCTATAACATTGTTGAAGACCCGACATAAATACAGCTCTTCTGTACAACATTTTAAAAGCATAGGAGTGGCATATAAATCACAGGGCAGTGAGACTCTGATGATGAGCATTGTGAAAGCTTCTTATCCTTGGTACAGTCCATTAAAACCAAATCATAAATTCTGAAGGAGCGCACAGGAGGATCATCTGAGACCAGAGATCCAAGCACAGTCACGTGCTGAGCATGCAGCAATCAAAACTGCTGTGTTTACCCACAGCTGCAAATCCGGTCCACACAGGAGCAGCTGTAAAGAGAAATTTTACAGCCAGGAGGCGTGTTCTTAGGGGATCTTACTCTAAAGATTCAAAACTACCATTTGCTACCTTGCAGCGCTTTTCAGTGGAAGGTGTTGTGGCAGCGGGATGCGCAGGGGGAATGAGATGGGCTGATACTCTGTTCAGTTCACGAGGAGGAAGAACAGAGTAGACCTGAGGATATTGTTACAAGTTGTGTGCGTTGTTTGAAGCGGTGCCAAAGAGCTGCAGCTTACGGGGACATAATGTTCATTCTGAGTAGCGATTTGTAAAATTGAAACTCCTAATGTCTCTCTTAAGTGTATTTTTTTTCCCTGTAAAACAGGTGGTTCGTTATAGGTGGATCACGTCATGCCACTGAGTTTTGGTCAGAGCTCACCATGACTGAAAAGTTAGGGGATTGTTCTGCTTAACATCAATAGCATGACATACCGTAGGAGATGATTTTTCCTCGTGCTTACTTCGGTCTGATAACTTTTTCCTCCCTTATTGTGTTATTATTGGAAAGCCAATACAAACCTTGTTTAGGAGTTCTGCTTAAAATTGATTTCACCATATATTCTATTAGCAGTAGAACAGCAATTACCAATTAGTTTTTATGATGGCTCTTTGAGAATTTCCACTGAATTTTTATGTATACGTGTATGTCAACGTCTAAGTTTATTTTCTTCTTGCTTTCCTTGTTTTTATTTTATGTGGGATCAGTAATGACCCTGTTGAATAATGTATCTTCGTGTTTATTCTAATGTGCTTCAATTCAGTGTGTAGAATAAAGAACAGTTAGGAAAAACAGGGTTTCTTCCATTGAAAAAACCCAAACCATTAGTTTAACAAAGACTGTAAGTAGCACTTACATGAAAGTAAAATGACAGCCAGTTCTTAATAAAATACATTACACCTTTTCCTTGGAATAAACAAACTATCATTTACTTTAGAGCTCAATTACTGACAGTGTTTTTCATACTATAAGTAGTCTGAAATTCTAAATAAGTCTCCTGAAAAGCCACAGGAAATACGTATGTAATGGTTTTGGGTCTTCAGAGAACAGGAACTAGAGAAACAAGGTAAAAGTGAGGCTCACAGGCTCACAGAAAAGGGAATTAAAAGAAGGACAGGTATATTTTTCAGACACTAACTTTCAGAACCATTTTTTTTTTTTAAATATTGTATATTATAATGAAAAACTTTCAAAGCTCAGACAAAACAGATTGTTTTGTTGAAATAAAATATTTTAATGGATCCCTACTATGTCCCTTTTCACGTGTGAAGAGCTTCCAGCTTCTTTTAAAATCAGAAACAAAGACAAATGTCGGGAATCTCAGAGTCTTCCCTGATGGGAAGTGCCCATTCTCTCCATAACTCTAGGCAGCAGCATTCATTTTCTCAGGGCTTTTTGCGTTCAGCAATGTTTTACTGGGCCTGACTTTGCACCAGCAGAGAGCAGCATTACCCCCAGTATTGAGGGCTGGACCCTGCAAGATCTAAGCAGGTTTGGTTTGGTTCAGGGACAGAGTGTGGCTGGAGGGCACTGACTTACAGGCAGCAACCTGAAAGCTCTCTCCAAGCCAGGGCTGCTTGCTGTGCCTTAGTCCTCCCAGCTCAGGCTCTGCACAGGTGATAGTGCTCGGTATTTTGCTCTTCATGTTTACATTTTTCTTGAGCTTGACAGGAACAGTGAGGAATTCTGCCCCCAATATTTGCTTAAACTTTTCATCCCTGAACTCACAAGTATGAAGGAGCTGCTGCTTCCCCCTTGCAGTATTTAATATGGAGTTGCTTTTAACTTGTATTTACTGAATTTAGGTTTATTAAATTTTCTTCCACAAAATAATGTTTACATACATACACCTTCGTATTTATATCCTAAGAAGATTTCTATCTTCAAAAATGACTATTCATGCAAACAGAAACCCTCTGGTTACACCAGGCCCCAGCAAATGCCTGTTTACATTGTCCCTCTGATGTGTAACAACCGAGCACCCAACTGAGCCCCTACGGATTTACAAGTGCAACGAATCCTTGAGGTTAAGATATCAAACATCCACTTGCTAATTGTGACATTAATCTCACACTGTCTGCTGCTGAGATGTTAATGCTGAACTAGTGCCACGTTGCCATTTAAAGTCATTTCATCCTGTAGTGCGAGTCATGTGGTTCTGGCTGCTGGTACAGATCCAACAGATGGATTGAGAAGGAGTAGGAGGCAGAAAGCAAAATGCAGTCAGACTCACTGGTTTTAAAGTACAGCATATTCAAAGATTGCCTTTGCTTTTAGATTTCTCAGTTCTTAAGCACACGAAATAAGGTGGCGGCTCTCATTGCAGCAAAGTTAGGTAGCTCAAACACACATCTGGACCTGAGTGCTGGGAAATGCTTCTGCCATGCAGTTAACACAGGGCAAAGGGATTTGAACACAAAAAAGCAGCTCTTGAAGCAAAATTCACTCCCCTGAGTACAGTGGTGAAGTTCCCTGCAAAGTGAGAGGGAAGAGCTCAGGTGGTCAGTGAAGTAGCAGGAGTCAGGATGCTGCAGAAGTTCAGCACGGTCAATATGGAGTCCAGTAGGGAAGATTTTGCTGCAGTGATTCACTTTTCTAAACATAAGTGGGAACCCAGAGACCTCTTTGAAGGACAGTCTAATACCAAAAAAGACCTTGCTACCTAGGCCTCTTTGTGAAGGGTCTTGAGAGCTTCGCTGGAAGTACTCAGCGGTTGATAGAATTGCATCCTGAAATGTTACGCTTCATAAATGGGTTCTGCAACAAGAACAGCCTATAGGATTTGTGAAAATAAGCACAAGTGCCAAAAGTCTGAGCGTGCCCCAGTGTTTCCATTTTTTTAATGTTAGTTGAATGCTAAAGCCAAATAACATCCACCTAATGACAGAGAAGACCAACATAACATGGAATTTACATACACAGTCAAAATAAGTAAAAAAGCCACATGTTGAGTAGTTATAATGAGAATATTGGGGGAAAAAAGATATTACAGAGAAAATATTTCTGAGGCAATGGAACATGTGGTAGCTTTAAAGATTATTGCAAGAATATTTTAATAATCAGAAAAAAAGGCTTACATGTGCTTTTTAGTGAAAGTTTGTAGATCAGATTCTGGCAGACATGAGGCCAAGCGAGCGAAGTCAGAAAAGCTGCAGCCCATTCTGGGAAGCAGCTGCTTTCATCTGGAATTGACTGAGAGCTGTCATGACTGAAAAAATGTTAGCCAAGAAAAAGCTTGCACTTAGAATCTTGTAAAAGGTTCAGAATGTTCTCTCTCTCTTTCTCCCTCTCTCTGAATAGCTTATTAGGAGGTGGATCTTTCCTGCCCAGGTTGCAGCAGCCACAGCTCAGATTCTTTTAGCTTGTGGAGTAATGGTTACTTCTTGTTAGCTGTTTAGGTTCTGTCTCCTCAAGGTTTCAGTATTATATAGTATCATACAATAGGAAAGAATAATGTTAATGTAATCAGTGCTGTGAAATGAGATTAATAATGACTGTTCAATCTTGCAGACTGAAATGGAGGATTCCTCCTGAATAGGACAGGTTCTCTATTGCTAACACTTGAGTTTTCCTTTCTCAGGTTCATTAGCTTTGCTTTCTTCCACTGAGGAAAGTGATTTGCAGCGAAACATTCTGCACTTTGACAATTTTGTTTGATGAGGGGAAAAACATGCAGCATAATGAGGGCAGATCTTGGCTTCTGTTTCTCCCAGACAAGCTCTCAGCCTTCAGCAGGACTGCATCAAATCTCCATTCCATGTTTCCAAAGCACTATGCAACCGTTTGCCAGGTAACTCTTCGTGTTGTCTGAGGAAGAGTCCAGGTCAGCAACCCCAGCTGGGCACCAACAAAAAGAAACTCAAGCAGAGCATTAGGCTGGTGTTTCCCCCACCTTGTGTCAAACAATCCAAAGGCTTTTGAAGCTTCTGGAAGTAATTATTTTTTTGCATTGCCATTTTCCAAGTTTCCTGGGGCAAGATGACCTGGAGAATCTTGCTGAAGGTGACTGTACCTTGGCTCTGAGAGAGTCCCTGGAAACTGTACTTCCCTGACCTCTCAGCAGACTAGCTGAAGAGAAGCGAGGCGAAGATGCTAGACCAGCTCTGTCTGGAAAAGAAATGTTTAAATCAAACTTGGTCGACAAGATGAAGTCAGAACAACGTGGTGTGCCAGAGTGTGCATGTGTGCATACATGCAAGCATCTTTATGTGAGAATATGAAAAGTTTATGGGTTGCTTTTGATATACTCCATTTCACAGAGCCCTCCTGGGGTTAAAGCATCTCAACCCCTCCATCTGTATGCAATAGATATTTTCTCCCAAACATTTCTGAACTGCAACATACCATTTTCTACAGCTACAAAAATTACAGCACAGTTAGGAAGCTGCTAACCCAGCAGCACGAACAACATGAAGCTTTAAACTCATAATGATTTGAAGGCTTTTCTTAGCTGTAGCTAAGTGTTTCTTGTGCTTCTAGTAACCTATAATAAGGACTCAAATTTTATCCCCCAAAATTGTGGGGCGGGCATTTAAAGCGACAAAGTCATCATTTGCTGTAGAATTTTCTTTCTATTTAAGGCTCTGCTCCTCACCATTTGCACAGAACACCACAGATTCATGTTTATCCTCCAGCTCCCTGAAGACTAGGATTTCATATGAACTTGGGCTGTTATGAGAGGTATTGTTTATGAGTTCATCTCGCTGCCATTATAAACACGGGCCTGCCTTTGTGTGCATCAGATCTGTATGTACAGGCTGTGAAGAATGTGGGGTTCACAGAGCAGTACAGGTTTGTAGGAAGTGGGTCTGGGGAGGGGGGACCTGATGGCTGGCAGGCTGCAGGAGGGGTAAGGGCAATTCTGATTCCTGGAAACCTATAGCCTTTTCAGACATCAGGATGACACAGTTCTCCCTCCTTCCTCCCTTCCAGACCCTTCAACGGTTCCCTGTCATTACATTGTCTGCCCACAGAGACATTCACCAGGATACACGCTTAGTGGTGGAACGAACATCTTCCGGTAAATTCAGCCTCCTTTTGTCTGCAAAGAACCAGCCTGCAGCGCAGGAGCATGGGAGGATTGTAAAGGTGGTGACTGGAGAAATAGTTCCTTTCAGAAGAAAGGGCAAGAAGCTTGGAAAGGCCTTTCTCCTCCCTCCCCAGTTCTGAGTGCACATGGGTACTGCAAGAGGCAGCAGAAGCAGCACAACGCCTCAGGGCTGCTGCTATACACTGCTCTTGCAAACTCCCTTGGAGAAGGAGTTCTGGGGCTGGAGTTGAGTCTGTGGGGTACACGATGGCCACTCTCGGGACACTCCGGGTTGCAGAGCAGACTCCTAGCTGCTCTTTGCAGCCTTCCACAGGAGAAGGCTTCTCACAGAATGGCTCCTCCAGCTCAGCCTTTGGTCGCTAATTCTAAATGACTGATTCAGTTATGCTTATTCTGATTGGGGTTTCAGAAAACAGCAGGAGTGGCCAAATGTCTTCATCAGGTCTCCCATCAGGTCTAGCACTGGCATAAGGTTAGCTGTGCTAGGAAATCTTTAGGAAAAAGTCCTTGACATAGAGTAGCCTGGTGAAAGAAAGGAGGGAGGTGGTGTTCTTCTCTGTTCTCTCTTCTGTTTCAGCAAAGCACAACTTTTACCACTGCTACTTTAAAGACTGTCTCTATGTTCACTGACCTGTCTTTCCTTTAGTGAATGCTTTTTAGGCTGCAATGGTGGACTCAGCAATACAGGATTTTAGTTCAGACTTCAGGAACTATGTAAGAGTGCCATCTTGGGGAACTTCTGTTCAGCCAGTTGGTGGGATCCCTTATCACAGAGCTCTGGCCGGTGCCTGTCCTCGTGCTGCAACGCCCACCACTGCTGAATCTCGTCTTTTAAATCCAACCAGAATTAACAATCCACAAGTGGCTTTATAGAAAGTCCAGCACCTTTCATCTTCCCTGACAGTTGCTTCCAAAAAGATTTAGTGTTATGTGTGTGAGTCCAGACGAACCAGAATTACAGCAGTACATCAATAGCACCATGCTGTAGCCCTGTGGAGCCAAGAAAAAAGTATTTTTTACAGCAAAAGACTGGTATGTCATTTGTCCAAAGGCAAGAAAAAGGAATAACTCACTTTCACTGGAGCCTGGGGGCTTTAGGATGGAGTGGAAGGGGTTTTCAAAGTGGACATCAAATCTGCCTGCTCATGGAAGGATGGAGGTTGATGCTTCCTCATCAAAAAAAAAAAATCATTTCCCTGAACCCACTTAGAACTCTCTTCACATCAGCCTCATATATGAGGAAGCAGGAAAGGCCATGTTAATACACACTCTGGTAATCACAAATCCTGGTGCAAATCCCAGCAGTTCTGGAGGCACTACATATAACATTAAGGGTTTGGAAGCTGTCTTTAAATGACAGACAGTCTGAGCTGTAAGTGCTTTTGACTGATACCAGTAATCAGTGCTATTCCTGCCGATGATTATACCCAGTGCTGCCATTACCAAAGGCAGTGTCTATCAAAAATGTTTTCAAAATCCTGATTTAGACTATTGCAGCTGGAAACATTTTAAGCAACCAATGCACTTCCCTCTACAGAGGAGCTGTGAGAATGGAAGTTGCATTTCAAAAAAAAGAATTTCAGGATGTCGGTGTTTGACTTGATTCTGATAGGAATCAGTATTCCAGATTTTTCCCCAGAGATAAAAAGCACAAAAGCACACAAACAAAAAAAGCTGGAGTCATTCTCAATGTTTGCTTTTGGCAAATTTGAAATATTTTCACACTGACTTTTTAAGATACGTTATTTGCGTAGTTAAGGAAATAAAAAGCCTTAGGAATTGAACAGAAATCAAAATGTCTCGCTCTGATTCTGTCCAAATATAATGTCTAAACATTCATGGAATCTTTTTTATAGGAGAAACTCTGTAGAGATCAATCTGATTTTTTGACAATGTGTTTTAGATTCAGTTGAAAGCATATTCAAATGCAAAATCAGTCCATCAAAATTGCAGTTCTACTTGGGATACAAAAGTTCATCTAATTGGCATCCACCAGGAGCTTATTTGCTCGTTCAAGATGAGAGACCAAATTACAAAGCAAAATTACATCCTCTGAGTAGAAAAGGAACCCTGACATGAGACTCAGCTTTTCAATAAGTACTTTCAATGCAAATAAGGTTTCAAAGGACTGTTCTGAGAAGAAAAGAAAAAAAAAATATATACACACACACAAAGTGAACAAGCTGCTTCTGTCTCTTTCTTGAAGTATAATGTATGACAGTTTGAGTTACTAATATGAAGCGTGAAGATAAATTAAATGTTCTTAACATTGTAAGGGCCTTTAGAGATTACTTCTCTGTCTCGCCCTCTAGTCAGTGCAAATGCAAACAAAGTGTTGTGGGTAGGTTCATTCATTTTGAAGTGTGAATGGAGGTGAGAGGGCTCTGGTCTATTTCCCTGGTGGGCAGCAGAATAGGGGCTGGCTGAGTTGAAACTTTAAAGCCCTGCCAAGGCAGCATGACTTAGTGTGAGCATCTTTTTTATGAGTTTTACATCATGGAAACCACAACAAAAGCATCTATTGCATAGTGGCCTGTGATTATTTTGTGGCTTGTGGTAGGTCTTTTGTCTACAGAGACTGTGGATGACAAAGCCATATAGAAGATGGACATACAGACCTAATACTGCAAGTAGTATCGCTAAGGACCTTACGTTGAAGTACCCTTTGCAATATAAATAAAGCAGACGATGCTGTTCTGGGAGGAGTTAGCCAGTTTATTGAAAGCGCTTCATGAGCTGCTACATCACAATTAGCCTTGTAGCTATACTTAAAGAACTATTCCTTATATAAATACCCTATAAATACCACAGTCATCATTTTGTTCTCATTGTCACAGAGAGAGGCAGCGCAATGCATAAGCAGAGTCGAAAACAGACTGGAGAATGAGGTGTTGTATCTGTGATAAATCTCCATGCTCTCCTTCACAGCATACTGACATTTTTAGAAGACTCCATGCTACCTGAGATAAAGTCCATATTTTGCTGATGGGGGGTGGGGGCAGAGGTAGTATTTCTTCTTATTGGAAGGCATTCAAACTGTGTGGTGACAGGCATAACAGAAATGCCCACATAGATTAGAGCAAGAGAAAGAGAGAAAGACTGCAGAGCCGGAGCTCTGCAGATAATCATAGCATAATAGCAATATTAGATCATTGCAAATTTTTCTCTCTGTTACTGTCTGCTGGACTCTTTCTCGGGGCAGAACTTTTTAGGTTGTGATGCTAATTTTCCTCTCCTGAATGGCAGAACATATACTGAATCAGTGGGAAGGTGCTCTGGACAGATAGCCACCCATCATAACTTGAGGATCTTTGTGTCACACAAACTACACTGCCTTAGGGGACTATTCTGGGCTTGGTGACAGATGGACAGTGAGAAAGTCTGAGCTGCTTGCTGATGTCATTTTACAGCCAGACTGTAGAAAGAAAAATGTGAAACTGACATTGATTCAAAATATTTCAAGTTTATTCATGGTTAGACTACAGCTGATGCAGTATTTTCTGTAAAGGGAAGATGCTGTGTGCCCCGTCTGTTGTCTTTTCTCATCAGGAGTGGCCCTGGGGCTGTGCCAGAGGCCCAGACCAGATCCAAGGGACCTGCCATCCAGACAACTGCCTGTGCCTGCTCCTGTCTTTTCCCCGTGCTTTTTGCAGCACTGTGTGTGGGCTCCTCCTGCCATGGGCATCAGTGAAGTGCTGCCATTCCCTATACACTCTGATGGTGTAAATCACAGATGATTCCAGTGGATTTAGGAGATTTCTTCTGAATTTACATACAATTTGCAGGGAGCAGAGAGCTCTCTTTAGCCTTTAGTATAAAAGAGTGGTAAAGCAAATAGATTTCTGAAGAAAGTTCAAACAGGTAACAAACTTCACGTTCTAGAACTTTCCCATTGATTTTTATGGAATAACCTGCATGTGCAAGCATGGATGAATAGGCCATAATCTCTGGTGTGTTAGCAATGTGATAGCATAGAGGTTAAACTGCATAACTTTACGTTTGCAAGATGGAAAGCAGATGACGTTACCATTTCAAATCATGGAAAGAAGGGCATATAGCAAAAATAACTCTGTAATTTAAGAAAATATTTTCTATTAACTTCTTTAAGATTCCTTTCAAAATATTTTTATATAGTATATTTAAAAAGATATGACTGAATTCCTAGCAACTAAATTCTTACAAACTTCTGCAGAACTTGGGGTCTTGCTTCTGTCTTTTCATTTCAGTTCTCAGAATTTCAGTCATCTGAAGTCCCAAAGGCCTCTATGTTTTTGTAGGCATCAAGGACTTCCTAGAAATTATTTTCTGCTTTCCTCAAGAAATTTGAAAGCATTTTTGTGAGCAAAGGAACTTTTGTGTATTTGTCTGTTTTGTTTAAATCTATTTGAAACTTGAGAAAATAACATTGGGAACAGAAAATGTGACCCAGTCTTACTTTAGTTACATGCATTTGAAAAAGACAAATCCTCTGTTAGGTGATTACTGTTATCCTTAACACATAAAAGTGTCAAAATTCTGTGTCAGAATTCTGGGAAACTTATTTCCAAAATAAATTGTGTATAAAGAGTGGAATGTTGGCTACTGAAGGATCACAATGAATAATGAATAAGCGAAAGTACATCATAATAGATATTTTTTCACATTTATATTTTCTATGAGCTCCAAAACTGCACACACACACAGAATACAGGTTACAGATAGCAAAGTAAAAAGTTCTGCTCTGCATCTTTTATAAGAATGGAGGAAAGCCATCAGACGCACCTCAAAGCTAGCAAGTCATTACTTGAAACAGGGTGTTTTGGAGATTAAGAGGTCCCATAGACATCCCTGTGGCTGGGTGGGGACAGCTGCAAGAGGGAAGTAGGTCATCTGTATTCTGTCACAATAATCACCATTCCTCAGCTGGTAAAATTCTTCTTTAGCGTGACTAAATAGGTCACACATTTTTTCAGCAAATTAACTGTATTTCCCCAGCTTCCAGATCTCAAATTTGATTGTTGTATGGATGGGAGGAGCATGGTCAACCAGAACTGCAGGTAAAAATACACCTTAAAAGTCAAAATATTTGTATGGTTTTCTGAAAAACAATATCCTTAGGCATGATTTTAAAAAATAGCCCAAAACAGTTCAAGTCTGAGAGAGGATTCAATCTGTTAGCCAATCTGCTTCATTAGGGGAACACTCTGCCTCCAAATATGAAAGACTGGAAGGAAGCATGATGTGGGCTATGTTGATCCTGCTGTTGCTCTTCTTAGAGCTTGTCTCAAGGCTAAAATCATTGGAGGCAAGCTTCTAGTTTAGATTGAGGCTGGTCTAACCCCAAAAAGCTATTCTGCTTCCCATCGTGAAGCCTGGCACAGTCAATGGAACCAACCTGGTTAAGTTCAGCCTTCTCAAAGATACCCCACAGGAATCCATGGCTCCACTGTCTTGTCTACAGGCCAAAAATCAACGGAAGAGACTTCGGTTGTTAGTTTCAGATTCTGAAAAGTTCCATGCCCGAGGCTCTTCTGCTGTGCTGGTGAAACCTCTGCTGCTTGATGTTGATGCTGTTCCATCTTGCCTTTCCTCTGCTTGCCGATATGAGACACGATGGTTCTGTGAAAGGAATTGATCTAAGAGTGAGTCAGAAGAGCACTAGGAACAGAGTCTAATGCAAAGTGATACCTGCCATATTTGCCCAGTTGGTTTTAATTATCATGCTTTTCATCAACTTCTGTACATATATATATTAAACATTTCATATGTATAAATGTATATGCATTCCACACTAATTACTTTATCGAAGAGGGTGAAAAACATTTTTTCATACGCAGGTATCTGCTTGTTACAGTTTTGTGAGATAAACAGCAGCCCTTTGGAGTTTGTTTTCTGTTGTGGTGTATTTCCCAGAATCCAGTGCTCTTTTTTAACTCTATTGTAGAATAACTCATAATGGAATTTTTTCATATTCATATTTTCCATAACCTTCAAACCACAGAAATAAAAATAGCAAAAATAAAAAACCTAAGAAGGGCTAGTGTGAATATTCAGCTAAGTTCCAAACCATTTTCTGCTGGCAAAAAAAGCAGAAAAATATTTTCTCTTTTAATGACCAATTTCATTTGGAGAACCCTGTTTTAACTCTTCACAGAGTGATTAGTAGACTCCAGCTGAAAAAAATACTCCTATTGCATATTAAAATAATAACACGTGACCTCAATTTAAATGTAAATTGGATTTCCAAAGGTGAATTCACTTTGCAGTCTGATATATTTGGATCTCAGTGTACAAGGGCTTGCTCACTTTATTTCTCATTGACAGAACAGACTTTTTTAACTAGTGGGTTGTTTTTTTTTTCCTTTGTAGATGAACAGAAAGGAAAGCACACACTTCACTCGAATATCTACAATGACATGAATGATGCCACAGGAGGCAGAGATCATAGTTCTAGTGACATTTGTCTTAAGCTCTACATCTATATTATATAGTTCTATTGAAAAGACCCTTTCATGAGCGTGACTTACTGAAGTCTTCCTACCAAATGTGTTTTTATACAATGTATTTGACATTTTCTCCTAATCATTGAAGAGCTACTGCCATTAAATAGTTCCCAGCACTTTATTTGTCTCTTTGATATATCAATAGCAGGCCCCGTGTGAGAATTTTTTTCAAAGGCTCATTAATACACTGTCGTAGGACTTTTCCAGAATTTCAAGCTGTGGTATATGCACTATTCGGAGCACGGTATACCAAAGCAGTATTTGAAAGGCCATTTGAAGAGCTGAATTCCTTTTTGAGGGCCAGAGTACAGCTGCATTATCATTCTTTATCAGTTTCAGCTAGGGGATAAGATGACATATGAGGCTGATTATTTCTGGTCCAGATGCAAACTGCCCCCCTAGAGATAAGAAGAAGATTCTTGCTCTCTTCTATTTCCATTGGCAAGAGCAGGGTTTAAACTGTTTCTTACTTTCCATCTCCCTACCAAGGTATGGGGATTTTTTATTCTTATCAGAAGACTAAAATCAAAAGAACACCAACAAATATGAGAGAGGGGAAGGGTCACGGTCTAAATGTTTTCATTGCCTAAGCAAAATCATCTGGAGCAAAGCAAGATGAAATCATCAGATATCCTGTAACATTTCCTGGGGTTGAAAGATAACCTATTTCAGCGCAATTCCTCATTGGAAAAGGCAAATCCTTTCAGACACAATGAAGTTTTTGGCTCTGGCAGGAAATATCAGTGTAGCCACAGTTGCAATGCAGCCACCCTGAAGATTCCTAAGCAAAACAATTAAAGGAAGATGGGAGGCAGCAATATAATATGCATTACAAAAGTTTAATTTTTTGTGTTAGTGGAAAATATTGCTCAATCCACAGATGCCTCCATATTTTACTGCATTTTTCATCAGTATCATGTGCTCCACAGAGATACTGGTTCTCAGTTCTCTCTCAGGGATCCCTTTCTGTGTTGATACAAAGATACATCCCAAATTCCTATAGATTAAGTAAGTTACCCTTTGCGTGAGTTACACTTCATGCCTTCATAGGCCTAAGGAAAGAAAGAGAGAGTTGGGTATTGGATTTGAGACAAGCAAGCTAATTGGTTCTCTGTCTTCATGTGCTCAGCTGTCCCTGCTAACACAAGGAAAGAGTACAGACCACTTAGCAGCTCGTCTGACACCTTCTCACAGTAACTCTGAAAGTGGGTCCCTGTTTAATGCAACCCTAAGTGAGTAGTTTTTCTCACATCCATGCTCCAAGATTGCAGTTCTGGGGGAAAGGTACTTACTTCCTAACAAGATCTCTAGTGTGGACTAATTTTAGCAGACAGCCATCCAGATTCTACCTATGCCTCCATCAGCCAACCATTATGGAAAAGTCTTGTCCTGGAGGAACCACTTGTCCAAACCATCAGACTGCAGTGAGCAGGTAATGAGAGATATAGAAGATTCCAGGTTTCTGTATGTGTTGCTGAACTTTCTGACCACCCATTCAATTCTCAGATACCTTCTGTGGCTCTCTTTACTCCTTTTTATAAAGTATTATTCAAAACAAACCCTGTTTTCCAATATTTTTAATAATAGAAGCTGTTGCTCTGATTGTGCTCTTAAGTCAAAAAGCAGTAGCTACTTACAATCAGCACTGTGTCCATTTGGTCAATCAAATATGTTGATCCAATAAAGACACTAAAGTTGGAATATATGCATGTTCAGAGGCTTACCTCCAGACCTAACATTTCCCAAACACCTTTCACAGCATCATCTCCCAGCTATGTTTAGTGGAAGGCCAGTGCCAACTTGTTAGTAAACTAGACATGGTAGTATCACTAATTCTGTGGCTTCCAAAGGAAAGCAGGGTACAAAAGGCAGTATTATCATCCAGGATAAACACAGCAGGGAAATGGGTTAAATTTTCTTCTAATTTTTGCGACATAGAAGCATTTCTCATAGAAACCAACAGCCATTTTTAATTTGCTCACAAGAAGAAAGCACATCAATGTCGGGAATGGATGCGAGCAAATCATTTGTCTTCATGTGGCTTTTCCTGCTGGCGTATGAGAAGGGCAGTGGCATGGGATTGCACTGAAGAGGTTGGAGGTCAGGGCAGGTGGACTCTGACAGAAGCCTTCAGATTCATCCAGGTTAGCTGTCAAACACCCCTGATGCTGCTGAAGGGACCTTGTCCACCTGCCTACCCTGGAATCTTTCCATTTTGTATGTAAAAGGCTTGGGTCACAGCATAGGGATTATCCATAGACATTCCAGATGTGTCTGGAAGGGAAGCAACAGCTTTGCTGAAGGGGGTTGTGTTATTGCATGTAGGGTGCAGGTAAGGAAACAGTTAGGAAGAGGTGACTGGGAAAACAAGGAGACTGAGCCTGGTGAGGAGGTGAATTTCTGCCTAAAGAAAAAGCGAATACATAGTGAGTAGCTCTTCCCTTGGAGCAGCTGATTGAAGTAAAGTTGTGTGGCTTTTATTACCTGCATTATCAAGCCAATGTATTTTGAAAGCTGTACAGAAACAGATGAAACAGTGGCTTTAGAAGTTTTAAAATCCCCTTTGATTTTTGCTCCATTCCTTTTATTTCTGCATGAGAACTTAATAGTAGCACAGAAGCAAAACAGACCTTTACAAGAATCTTTATTTATTGACTTGCTAATCAGCATGACTCATCCACAAACCCATTGCCACAGCTAATCTTGCTCCTTGATGGTTAGCATCCTTACATCTCAGACCAGCATCCCATTTTAATGAGGGGAGGGGGGGTGGGTAGTGCTTCTTTACATTTCTTGACAATAGTAATAATACACATTTCTCAGTCTCCTCCAGGATTGCTCCTGATTGCTGCTAGGGCTTCGGCTTTGTGTTTAAAGAGAAATGGTCACACCTAGAGATTAACCCAGACTTGGAGACTTTTAATTCATCAGGCACAGGGTGTTTTGCTTTCACAGCTTTCCTGTGCTCACCTATCTTTCCTCTTTAGCCAGTCAGTTATATGAAATTCTTCCCATGCTGTGCTTTATGAAATTACATATCTGCAGGCAGATCTACCACAGAACTTCATATTTTTGGGGTTATATCAGAAAACTGGAGAGGAGCAATCTGTTTTCTATCAGTAACTTAAATATATCTTAAATTCCTCTAGGCACACACAGAGTTTGGGAGGAATTTCAGATTCAATCTTACTGAGTAGAAAGTATCCGTTTAATTCAGATTTCCATCAAGCAGTATGCCCACGCCAAATGAAGCTCTTTCTCCTTTCAGACCCTTTTATTCAATATAGCAAATACTGTTAAAGTCTTTTTGGGAAAAAAAAAACAAAACAAAACAAAACAAAACAAAACAAAAAACAAACCAAAACATGGCATGAAAATGCCTCTTTACAATACCCACTTTTAGTAAGTATACTGTTGATAAAGACATAGATTTTAATGTGACGTTGAGTGAGCACATGCTCACGGAAGACTCTCAGCCTTTCAAAGCCGACCTTTTAAAGGATTGTCTGATTTGACAGAAATGATAGAAGTAGGTGACAATGCTAGCTTTCAGTCAGGTATATTTCAGGCCTCCAAAATTAAGGAGGTAAACCTGAATACTCCAGTTCACTGATTGCTGGTATTGAATAGTCTGGTCGGTACCTTCTTTACAGGACAGGGAAGGCCACATAAAGCTTTCTGTCCACGTTACTCACAGTATCAGGCTCCTAATTATTTATATTACAAAATCATTAATGTATCTAAACCAATAAAATACACTATAAAAAAAGACTAAGAGTCTCTTACCCTAAGGAGTGTAAGCTAGGAGATGCACTTACCAGCAGTGTCTCAGGTGCCCTGACCAGCTCACAAGCTGGTCTTGGGCAAAGAACCAGGAAGTCATAACTTGTTGTGTACAGCTCTTGCTGATGAAGTAGAAGCATGGTCCATTATATTAAAAGATGAACTGTGTATATTTTTGGTATCATTATTGATTGGCAAAGTTACTGATGAAGCATCTTTAATTCAATTAAAGAAAACTTGGATAGCACCCTCCATCTCATTTATCTGTGCTGTTTTCTTGTGGGTTTTTCCTATGAAATAGTCTCTTGATTACTAATAGCTTCTTTCCTGAATTAATATCCGTAACATGTTTATGTGCTTATCCAAGGTGCATGCCCTTTTGCATAATTCAGATAGACAAGAGAAAAATATGGCAAGGCTGATTATAGGTTTTACATATAGTTTGCACACCCAAATTAGCTGCTATACTGAGAACTGAATTTCCACACTCCTCACACCTTCCCACACACATGGAGATGACGGCAAATGATGGTCGAGTGAAATCTCCTTACTTCATGTTGCCCTCCCAGACTGGAGGTTTCAACTGGATTAAGGTGAAATTTTTGGTTCCCTTTGTACTTTAGGCAAACAAAACATGTTGTGACCTGGTCCTTAAATTAGAGGCAGCTGTTACACAGCTAACAGCAATGATGTAGTCACCTTAGTGGCACAAAATGGTATTCTAAATATAGCCCTCAAGGTCTTGGACTGTGCAGAATCATTCCATTAACATGTATAATACATCTTCATACTGTTTTGAAAGCTTTTTCATTGTGACAGTGGCATCTCTAGAGGCTATTTTGGGCTCGCCGGAGATGCTAATGATAGTGTTTGTTTTAGATAACTGGCTTTCTTCCAATTAATTATGGCTCTTCATGATTCATTTTGTTTGGAAATCTCTGATAGAGGTTATATGAATATGACAGAAGGTCTTCAGACAGAACATAGCAATTATACATTGCCAAACGCTATTAGAATGAATTGTGAGCATCCTCGCTACAAACAGATTTGGTCTTTTAAATGCACCTCAGCAAGGCAACAGTCTGGTAATAGTACCCCTACTGTGATCTTGGCCTTAGTAAGAAAGAATTAGGAATTTAAGTTAACATAATAGAAAATGCTGTAATTGTTACTAGTACCTGATTTAGGCATTGCTGAGCGGATTGTTTATGACAGATGATTTCCACATGTAAACAGTAGTTACCAGAGGAACTTTTCATCTGAATTTTGGTACTTTGTTATAGTCTGAAGCATATTCAAATCTACAGGTAGTTTTGGGAATCAGTTCAAATCCCTTGAGTAGCATGTTTCATATTAATGGATATTTGAACAAGAAGAATGAAGGTTACTTGATCACAGCTTGAATGTTACTTCTAGGTAAAACCAGAAGAAATTAATAGGTCTTTCTTATCAGAAGTTTGGTATTCATGAACTGCAAAGAAACAGAAATTGTGATAAGTCTCAACTGCAGGTTGTGTGACCATCTATTTTTATTTATCTTGTACATCACTTCATATAGACTAACAATATCTACTTTCCTATCCATTTTGAAATACAGGGTCAAAAAATATCACAATCTCAAGATGAATCATCGCCATCACTAAATTTGATTTAGTGAGAAAAATTAAACAAAAATATAATGTAGTTTATGAAAAAGCTTAAATCAAGGCTTGTTGGGTGTGTTACAAAGGTGATATTGGAAAGAAGACTGACAAAACACTGTGTCTGTAGGCAGCTAAGCTTATTAGATGCCCCCCTGCTTACTTCAGATTGCACTGGGACTGGTGGTTTTCAGAGGCATCTGCTACCAAGAGAACGCTGTTGTGATTTCAAGCTGGGCACACAAAAGCTGGATACCAGACGGGTATCCTGCACCAACATTTCCCTTCAACTGAGTAACTACTGTTTTGACCAGTATTCACTTCTTGTGGCAGAGAGGGATGGCTATGAATAGTGTCTGCACATCGGCCTCCTCGTTAGGGCGTGCTCTAAAAGGGGGCATGTGTAGGTCCAAGCCCCCTCAAGCAGCAATGTTGCACAGGCAGGTGCAGAAATGACAGCAGGGTACAGGCACAAGTTTTTAAAGCCAACTGTCCCCATTACACACCTGCTTTCAGATGTCTGCTGATTGCATATCAGACCTAGCTTTTCACATTGCTTCACTACACCCTCAGTGAAATGGGTGCATAATTTAGGTGAACCCAGTCTCCCTCTGGATATCTGGTGAGAAACGAACTTCTTCCTGTGAAAGCATGTGGAAATTAAACGTTTATACTAGGACCAAAGTCCCTGCTGCCAACCCTCTGCTGTGGCAACGGCTGGGAGGAGTCTTAAATGTCGTTCCTGTGTTGGGGTGACTGTGTGCTTTCCCATCCTGCCACTTCTTTACTTTCCAAGCTGTCAAGTCTATGCACACTGAGGAAAAGCTTGCATGCATTAAAGGGACACTGAAACAG
Source organism: Jacana jacana (assembly GCA_013400555.1). Lineage (NCBI taxonomy): Eukaryota > Metazoa > Chordata > Aves > Charadriiformes > Jacanidae > Jacana > Jacana jacana. The sequence continues at coordinate 51,399 of VZTM01008638.1, forward strand.
GTACCCAGTGGGCTTGCTTCTGGCAGTGACCCCAGGGGATTGCCAGAGGAGGGAGAAGACACCAGTTTGTTTGGGTTCCCTAATGATAAGGCTTTCCAGCTCTGTTCTCCTCCACAGGTTATGTTGAGACTTAAGGAAAGGACAGGCAGTGATTTACCTGAAATTAAAACATACTTTTTAAATTTACATGTACAACTATGAAAATAGTCTCTACAGATCTTGTAATCCAGTATTTTAAATCCCTTATTAGTCACTTGGATTCCCTAAAGAAAGCAGTAGGATTAGCTCTTCTGTGTCCTAAGACACAACACAGTCAGCAACTATCTTTCACTAAAAGCCTAATCCAAATACCACAGGAGTCGATCAAAACATTAACATCACTTTTAGGAGCTTTATTTTCATCCACCAGTGGCCTGACAAGTCCCACATATTCTCACTTTTCTCTTCGGGTTTGGGGAAGTTCACCTTGCCAGTTCCTTGAAAACTGGCATCTAGCGTGGACACACACAACTAGACCAGGTTGCCCAGGGCCTCATTGAGACTCACCTTGATTATCTCCAGGGAAGGGGCCTCAACCACCTCCCTGGGCAACCTGTTCCAGTGGTCCACCATCCTCATTGTAAAGAACTTCTTCCTAATATCCAATCTAAATCTGTTCTTCTCCACCTTTAAGCCATTAAGTAGAAAACATTCCAGGGAGATTTTGCTTTTAGTGATCTGGTTCATCTGATCAGAGAAACTTTTTGATTTGCTGGCTCATCCTGCCTCTTTCTACCACCGAGCATATCTTGGATTTGTGTCCCTCATCACTCCTCTTGCCTTCACCCGTTGACCACCACAGCCTGGGGTGACAGGTGCTGTCGGAGCAGAACTCAGCATTTCTGAGAGGGGACTGGACAATTCTCCCCTTTTTCATGGAGTCAGGAATAAGAAAATACAACCACTTCTTTTTTCAGCTGCTTCTCCTTGAATATTTATTCTTCCTTTCAAAGCAGGCCAAGAATTCCTACATGTGAAACAGAACAATAATCATGCTGCCACTAATTTACTGTCACAACTCATATTAAATTAAGCTCTTTGATTCTAGTCTTGGCACGTGGGTGTTCAATCCACAGACTGAGTTTTCCATGCTATCTGTTCAGTATAAGCACAGTCATCTGCATAAAAGAGATGCACTGCAGTGATGTTCAGATATGGCATCTAATTTACTGTCTGTAGGCAATTATAGCAAGTACAAGACAGAGGACAAATTTAAACTAGATCATTTTAATGTGACTAACAGTTGAAAATTCATCCATCCAATTTACCTCCTGGGAACTTTCACAGTGTTTAAGAATTCCCTGAGGAATCTGTCTGGCTGAATTAACTTGGGAAAAAGCTATCTTCAGGCTATCGATCAATCAGCCAGCCATGTATTTCTCCGTCAAGTTTGGGTCTGACTGCAATATTCAGGACACTAAAGTGAAAGGTCACTTTCACTATTTGCAAAATATAATCTTTTTCCATCTGCTAGTTCATCTTCTTATTTTTTTAATCCCTCATTTGAAACCCAGCAGGCACTCTTCACTGAATGAAAAATGCACTCGAGCCACAATGGCCTATTAGTAGAACCAGAATGTGGGGTTGGTTGAAAAATTTTGGAAAAAAAAAATTCAGTGAAAGTTGGGCTTTTATTAAAACATACTGATTTCGGCATGCTAAGAGGATTCCCTTTGGCTGTGGTAACCTAGGGACAGAGCCTGTTGGGGATCAAGAGTAGGAACATTAGGGGCCTGTCCCTGCAAGCAAACTATGGGAGAGATTATTTCCTAATCTCTTGTGAGAAATAACTGACTTAATATTGATAATTAAATATTCATTAGGTAATGGAGAAGCACTCTGCACTGTCCAGGGCACTTTTTACATTGAGCAAAAAAAAATCTAGAAATAGTTTTTAGCAGGTTGCTTAAACCCCAGGAAAATCCCTGCCTACAAGGAGGTGGCAGGGTGTCTCATATCTGGCTCCCAAAACAAATCACAAAGCCGCACACAAAAAGCCATGGACGATGCCTGGAGGTAATGATTCACATGCAGCTGGAACCCAGCGTGTGAGTGAGGAAACATTTTTCTTCTGATCTTTCTTATAGTCAGACCCTGGATTTTGTTGATGAGTAACTAAAACATCTGAGAGAGAACCTAGTGAGAAACAGTATACCGTGGTACTTCAGAGAACAGCATTGGCTATAGGTAACAACAGGTATCTTAGCTCTGGAAACCATTTTTCTGGCTTAATATTGCAACAATTTAGTTTATTTTCATACAGTGTTTTGAATTTTCCATGCTTTTTGATTTCTCTGCTTGTGTGGTTTTCTGGTGAATATGGGAGCTCTTTCTCCTATATTCATAGATATAAAGGGGAGATATCCCTATATAAGGGAGACATCTCTCCCTTTAGAGATATCAGGTTGACATTTTGGTGAGGCCTCATCCCTGTGTTTAAGGCCAGGCTGGATGAGGCTTTGAGCAACCTGGTCTAGTGGGAGGTGTTCCTGTCCATGGCAGAGGGATTGGAACTTGATGATCTTTAAGGTCCCTTCCAATTCTAACCATTCTATGATTCTATGATGCTGACAGGGATACAAATCCTCTGTTCATCAATAATTGGCTGACTCTCCCCTCTCCATACCCATCCTTACTCAAATAAAAATTCCACTTCTTTTTTCCAAGTAAGGCGTGCATTTTCAGGCCAGAAATAGCATCAGGATTAATCACTTCCTTCCACTGCCCCCTCACGATGCTTTACAGCACTGTGGGTGACAAGCAGGCACTGGTGTCTCCACTCCATCAGGAGACTCTTCATTATGTGTCAAGAAAACATCAGAAACAGTGGAATTCATCTCATTAAATGCAGGCATCCCCAGCATAGTCCCAGTCATTTAGGCTGTTCAGTTCACAGAGAGAAAGAGGCACTTTTGGAGTAGCCTAATAAACTAAAATAGGGCAGGTGACTTGCTATAAATGTGTCTATTTTTCTTCTTTAGTTTTAACAGGAGCTCTGAGGGTGAGTAGCTGTGATGGAAGCAGCCATGCTGAAGAACAGATAGAGTAAGGGGATACTAATCATGTTCATCTTCATAATAATTTGAGATGAGATTACTCACTATTTTCTCTGCTCCCATCAAATACCTATGATTTACCTCAGCTCAGTTTGAACAGTGGCTTAGGAAAGTATCAGCATTTAAGCATAAGTGACCTCTGATGTGGGAACATTTTGAAGAAAGGTTATGGAGAAAAAAAAAAGACGGACGCCCTGACCTCTGTTCATTCTTCTGTACCGAGTACTTCATTCTTCAAGGGGAGGAGATGCCTCTGTGGGCAGCAGCTGGGGTAGTGGCAGTTATCAACAGAGAACTACATTGGGAGTCCCAAGTCAGGCATCTCCATGGAAAAGTAAGAACCTGACAGTACCACCTATGGTTCTTCTGTGTCTGACCGCTGGCACACGGCCCTTTGCAGACCTTTAACAATGACTAAAGCAGGACAGCAGGAGGTCTGTCTGGACTTCCGTGATACCAGATAGTTAGGACTCTTGTTTTGATGCTCTGAAGCACAGTCATATTACATCAGAGAGAAGCTGAGATTTGAGATTTAGTTGTATTAGAAATCAGTATCAGACCAAAGAAAATGGGGAAGGAAACATTATAAAGCATAGAGGATCATGAAAGATTTGGGCAGGTCTTTATATAGCTGGCATTCTGCAGATTCTTTTAATCTCTACATTGTTTTTCAGGAGCAACAAGGTTCAAGAAAAATATTTTTAATTGAAATCATGGTCCAGCACATTACTAAAGCAGATTTTCTCCCTTCTGACAGTTAATCTTATTTATGTCAAAAGGCTTGTAAGTTTGTTTTTACTTCCATTTTGTGAATCTGCTGATAATCTGCTGCCGTAGTTAGTCTAGCTGTTTACATCAAAGTATTTCAGTCCTTTCTCAAAGTGTGCCCATTAATTCCAGATTTATCTTTAAAACTGATTTAATAATCAAAATAAGTCTGTTTAGTGTTGCCAGTTTCTCAAAGTCTGAAAGCAGCATTTCCATAGCAAAGGTCCCCAGTTGCCCCAGTAACAAAACCATGAGGTGCAAACAGTAACAACTGAATTTTGGCTGACTTTCTGAGCAACTGTGCAATAGGACATAATTTGCAGATGAGACTGAAAAGGCATGTGAAGAATCAGATATGTTGTGTGTGCAGCCATCCATATTTGTACAGGTACATTGCGGCAGGCTCAGCATCACTCACAGGAATTAGTAAACGAAAGCCTGAATCCCAAGAAAGCTGCGAGAGTCTACTGCTGATGTCGGTGACAAAAATTTCACCCTTCACTGGCACATGGAAATGCGTAACTGAAGGCTTCAGCACAGACGCATGTACCCCATCTATTTATATAAACACACCACAACTACATTGCAAGTGAACTTGTAAAGTGCCTTCTTCTGAAAGAGGCCAGGAGATGTGTATATGAGGTATATGCTATCCGTACTACTTACAAAACACGATAAAGCTTAATCTTTAAACTGTAGTCTGGAGAATACTGAGAATACCTTAATCTTTGAGAATCTGGACTCCATTAAATTTGAAAATGGCAATAGGTGCCTTTGAAATACGGAAGTGCTCTGCATCTTGATTAACCTGGTTCCTTGGATCATGTCTTGAGAGCCACTGTTTCCCTTTGAATCCACAAAGACCCAATGCCCACAGGAGTTCTCCCTGAAAAAAGGGGGTCTTTTCGCTGACTTTCTCAGGACTTTGAATAGCTACTGTCACACATCTGTAAGTAAAATAATCCCCTCCTCTATCTTTTTCTTCCCAGCCTTGTTTCCTTTGATGCAGACCAAAGCAACCACAGTTCAGGATAGCACTGCAGACAGAGCAGATCTGCATGTTGTAGCTGCCTTCATACAATGCTGTGAAAGAAACCATGGTTCCTTGAGTCATGATACAGCAGTTTTCATGCGGGTGTGCTATACAGAAGAGGACAAAGTCATGGTAGTAACCTCCTCCACAAGTGAAGATCTTCTGCCATTGTGAGTGTTATTTCATCATTTTCCACAGAGTGCTACTGGTGTATCGTCTCAGTACGGAGTTGGTCACTAGCTGGTCACTACTTTAAAAACTAACAAAATCGTAGCTGTAAGATCTTGCTGATATATTTGGCTGTTTAAGAAGTGTCTTTCTGTAAATGATAGGAGCCCACGCTCATGCTGACTCATGCCCACCTTCACATTTGTGTTTACAGTCTTGAGGCAATCATCAGAGAGCATGCAGAGAAACAGATGCCATGGGAAAGGACAAAGACCTCTCTGTAAAATTATTTGGGTTAAAATTACCAGTTTCAAAACTTCATGCTTTATTTCTAACCTAAAGTGCCAGCTCACAGCCTGGAGAAATAAATATTTTATACTTTTAATTGAATCACTTCCCGCACAGTGCATTGACATAATTTTCCATCTCTTTGTAGGCTCAATATTAGCAATAATAGCAGAATCATTAATTAATATTTCCAAATAAGATTTAATTTATACTCTTGTGCCTTTGGAATAAATAAATAATAGCTTCTGATTATCATTATCTTATTATTATTAATCTTGTCTCAATATAATTTACTACATAATTAACAATGTCATATCTTCTTAAAGGCACTCATCTATTAAAATAATCATCTTTGGGTCACAATTCTGGAAAAACATGAAAAAGAGCTACAAAGTATAAATTATAGAAGGGGCAAGAAGCTTTTCAGCTTCTGAGAATACTCTTGAAATGCAGTAAATTCATTATATCACTAACAATTTCACAATTGTTAGTCGCTGAAAGTGGAGATTTGGGGAACTGAGATACCCACATAATGAAATTATGATGAAATAGCTGTATGAGTAGGAAACTGTCTGATTCCCCTTCTGGTTATTTTTTAATCTCAAAGCAATAATGACATCCCCAGAGATGTTTTCCTAAATGCTCTTATACAGATGGTCTCATTGCTTTCTTCTTTCCTTTAACAGAAGTAATGGTTAGAAGAAATGCAAAAGGCAATAAAGCTGAGCTTCAATAAAAGACCCTATGTCATACTGAGTTTAATGTGGAAGAATCTTGAAGATGCATCATCAATGCAGTAATAAACATACATCCATTTCTTTACTGTTCCATTGTGTAAAAGTGGATGCTGGCTCATGGAGCGCTTGTGTTTTAACTTGTAAAACTGTCTAATGTAATGGATGGGCATTAGGAGACCAAATAAAAGGCCAGATAGTGAAAACAGAAAATTGACTACCATGGAAGGAAGTCTTAGGCGGAAACGACTTCCATAAGTGGCTGCAGAATGAGTTGCTGCAAAAGAAAATATGCAAGCAATATACCATGAATCACACACTGTTTTTATTAAAATAGTGGATGGAAAAACCGAACTAGATTTGAGGGCATGCAGTTCCTTCTCCCCCCAGTATCTATGAACTAGTCTCTACTGGATTAAGTTGAGAGTTGCCTCAGCCCTGTCAAGAAATGCCAGGGAATAGCCAGCATTTTGTGGTAGAATACTAGTGGAGTTTAAGGATATGGCACACTTAGAGAAACCCAAAGATGACCAGTGGGATTTCTACAAAGCCTACCTTTCCACTTTGACTGGCCCCAGTAATTTGTAAGAGAAAGGTGTCCTGGCATGAGGAGAACTGAGAAAGGCCACCATGGTGAGGAAGGACCTGCTAAGGACTGGCTGGGAGGGATGTGGCTTACATGTCCCTCAGGGATCAGTACTGGGACCAGTACTGTTCAATATATTCATCAACGACTTGGATGAGAGAATAGAGTCTTTGCTGATGACACCAAACTGGGAGGAGTGGCTGACATGCCAGAGGGCCGTTCTGCCGTTCAGTGGGACTTGGATAGGCTGGAGAGTTGGGCGGGAAGAAATTTAATGAAATATAAAAAGGACAAGTGTAGAGTCTTGCATCTGGGCAAGAACAACCCCAGGTACCAGTATAGATTGGGAAATGACCTGTTGGAGAGCAGGGGAAAGGGATCTGGGGATCCTGGTGGACAGCAGGATGACCATGAGCCAGCACTGTGTCCTCAGGGCCAAGAAGGCCAATGGCATCCTGGGGTGTATTAGAAGGGGGGTGGTTAGTAGGTCGTGAGAGGTTCTCCTCCCCCTCTACTCTACCCTGGTGAGACCCCATCTGGAATATTGTGTCTAGTTCTGGGCCCCTCAGTTCAAGAAGTACAGGGAACTGCTTGAGAGAGTCCAGGGCAGGGCTACCAAGATGATTAAGGGAGTGGAGCATCTCCCATAAAAGGAAAGGCTGAGGAAGTTGGGCCTCTTTAGCTTGGAGAAGAGGAGACTGAGGGGTGACCTTATTAACGTTTATAAATATGTAAAAGGTGAGTGTCAGTAGGATGGAGCCAGGCTCTTCTCAGTGACATCCAATGATAGGACAAGGGGTAATGGATGCAAGCTGGAACATAGGAGATTTCAGTTAAATATGAGGAAAAATTTCTTCACAGTGAGAGTGACTGAACACTGGAAGGGGCTGCCCAGGGAGGTGGTGGAGTCTCCTTCTCTGGAGACATTCAGAACTCACCTGGATGCATTCCTGAGTGATCTGATCTAGGTGTTCCTGCTCCGACAGGGGGACTGGACTAGATGATCTTTCAAGGTCCCTTCCAATCCCTGATATTCTGTGATTCTGTGATGTGCCCTCCTGAGGGACCACAGTGTGTACAACAAGCATCCACCTCTGCCAGAGAGACTAAGGTTCAGAGACTTCTACCATCATCTTTCTCAGAAGAGTTTCTTGTTCACCCACAGCCATAAAAAGCAAGGCCTAGCACTAGTCCACAGCAGTTTGGATGGTTTTGGGGGCAGGAGAGGGAAACATAGACCTGATTTGGCAGCTGAAGGCTCCCTCTGAGTCTTTGTGTGTAGATGAGAGTAGTCAGCAGGGCAGGTGCTGCTGGGACTTGGCAAAGTGTGTTTGTGTGTGTGGAACAGAAACACTGCCAAAGGGGCAGGGCTGTCACAGTGCAAAGACCTGGGAGTTCACAATGGTGAACGCTTTATGAATGCTGGTTGTGGCCAAAGCCACTCTATTCTCCCCTCTGAGCATCCAGGCTGCCTTCACTCGTGATCGGATATCCAAAAATTCTGATGAAGTATACTTCACCGAACTCCATCGCTGAGGTTTAGGCAGGACACTGCACCTCTGCATACATGCCTCAGTGACAGAGCCTCATGTTTCCCATAAATTCTGCTTAGTCATAGAAACTTTGCTTTCAGATTATTGCCATGGCAGTGGGATGTGGCCAAGGTGTATTTTGTTGCAAGACTGTTACATCAGCCTGTATTGTTAGGTTAAGCTTCCTTAAACTGACACCAAACAATGAACAGAGTAGGAATACAAAAGACTTCAGTCAGTGTTTCTCACAATTACTGGTTACAGCCAGGCAGTGAACACCTGTAAGATTTAAACCACAAAAAAGTTTCTAAGATTTAGACACGCAGGGCCACAAATAGCAACATCAATAAACTGGAATCATGAATAAGGAGTAATAATTCAGATGTATTAGTACTTCAGACAAGTAAAAAATGTAATTATAATAATTAGTAACTGACTTTGCATGTCTACCAGAAGAGAGGTTTTTTGCATTGTATGATTTTTAGAAGTAAATTCTGGACTTTTCCTGTGTCCTCAAGCACCTTGTCCAAAACATCACACAATTTCATTTGGATTCTACAGCTAACAGAAACCATATGTATAAATTGGATTCACTGGAGAGAGTCACATCGTTTTGTACTTCTGGATCTGTCCCTTAAATTGGACAAACCATTTTGCTAGCTTTTTAGTCCTGGTTCCTGTGACACATTGCAGAGCATGTGACTCCACTTTTCCTTTTTTATAATGAAAATGTCCTGGCTTTCATGGACATAGAGAAATACCTAGAAATTCAGAAGACAAATCAAAACATGTGTTAGGGGAGGAGGGGGAGGAAGGGGCACAGAGGGAGTGAGCTAAAAAGAGAAAAAAATAGTGAGGGAGGGAGGGAGAGAAGGAAGGAAGGAAGGAAGGAAGGAAGGAAGGAAGGAAGGAAGGAAGGAAGGAAGGAAGGAAGGAAGGAAGAAAGAAAGAAAGAAAGAAAGAAAGAAAGAAAGAAAGAAAGAAAGAAAGAAAGAAAGAAAGAAAGAAAGAAAGAAAGAAAGAAAGAAAGAAAAGAAAGAAAGAAAGAAAGAAAGAAAGAAAGAAAGAAAGATTAGTTTGCACTGGGGTGCTCCCCGCCCGCCTGTCTGTCGTAAAGGTCCCCTTTCCACCAGCCACACTGTTGAGCACTTTGTCCCTGTATGCAAATACTCTCTGACCAAGGTTATTCAATGCATTTTTTCAAAATCTGCAAGTTCCATAGTGAGCCTTCTGCACTTCAGAGGGCAACAGATCTCTGCCACAGCCCATGTCTATAATTAGACTTGCATCCTTCAGGAAACCATCATTGCCGCTTTAAAAATTCTTTTTGTTTTTGGTTTGGGTTTTCTTTATATGCAATGAAACCAAAGGTTAAGAACACAAATGTTTTTAGCTAATGTGTCTGTTTCTTTTCATGCTTTTGCCTAAGGTTGCTGCTTGCTGTTACAGTATAGTATGATGCTTTCTGGTACTATCTGTGTACTGGACAATAGCTGCAGGGACACAAGCCCTTTTACAGAGGGACCATTTATTCAATAGCTTTAAGCATATGAAGCCAAAGCAACTGCTTTAAAACTAAATCTCCTTTACTTCAGGCTTCTAAAGAGGTAAATGAGGTCAAGAAGATGATGTGGTATGTGAATGTAACAAGGCAGAACCTGGCAGAGTAACGCCTAAGCCTGAATCACAGTGTGCTGCTGTATCCTTAGTCTGAATGCAAACTTGATATGAGAAAAAAAAGTAATCAAGAGACTTGCCTACTATAATAAAAAATAAAAATAATAGAGTGTACTTAAAAATAGGTCAGCATGCTGTGTGCAATTCATAATGCATATTACCTTAAGAATTTCTCAGGGTTTGTCCCAAAAATGCAAAAGGAAGAAAACACTATATCAGGATAGAAAAGAACTATACCTGTATTTTCTTGGGATAAAGGCCTTCGATTCAGCCTTATTCCCATGTCACATCAGTGCATAGTGCTAAAACCTACAGGGATACATTGAAAGGCCAGAACTCTTGGAAAGAAAAGGCCTTATTTAAGGCCTTATATAATCAAATCCTTATTTATTTTTTTTAATTGATCAAATTTTTATTGTGATGAACACATAAAAGATCTGCTTATCAGTGTTGTGAAAATAGCAGAATGGTGCTTTCTGTGAATTTGTAGGTATTTAGATAAACCTGAGGTTCACAAATGAAAAGTTGCAGATAGAATGAGTGAGCTTATGAAATGTGAGATAAAGTGTAATTTCTTCATTTCGTATCTATGCATATCCATGCATATCCTTTCCTGTGGGTACTCAGATGACTATGATTTTTGTACATTCTGATGTCTGAAAGGAGGTTTTGCTCATACAACTATGAATAATCATGTTTTAAAAATCTGTTCATTCAGAGAGCATATGCTGTCCAGATACTTTATATATGACTCATGAAGAGTACTGAGGACACAACTGAAGATGCCAAGTTAAATACAGAAAAGTTAGGAAGTGATAGAAATAAGGTAGAAACCCAAAGAATTTCAATTCATTTTTTCGTGTATGCAATATTAGATGATGATATAATCCTGTGCTGATTTTTCCAGGCATTCCAGATAGCCATGTTTCAAGAGCTCAACATGCCCTTGTTTTGTTTTATCATAAATTCCTTCCTGCTTAGAGACATTTTTTCCTTTTGCAGGTCAGATTCCTGGTATTTCTGAAATACATTTACAGGAAGGCAGTTCCAGCCCTCACCACACAGAGCAATCCAGAATAAATTGTTGAAGAACTGTGTCCTTATTTTTATAAGTGGAAATACCTGTTTGTCATGACAGCCGCCCAGCTAACACGGTATCCCTTGGGTTTGCAGAAGAGGACACATGACATCTGCAACAGCATGAAAGAATGAAGGCACAGAACCTTCTCCCTGACAGAAGTGGGACTGGCGATGGGGCAGAGCTCAGCTCTTCGGGAGCCCTCAGGAGCCAGCACGTGGGACCAGATCTCGCCTGCTTTCTGAGACTGGCCAAGCTTTTCCTTTTGAGCTTTGCTCACAGGAAGGAGTGTTTTAAACATTTATTCATGGTATGTAAACAGTGGAACAGAAGCATTTCTTCATGGCAGAACATGTGATTTCATTGAAACTAAATAACTGCTTTCCAAAATAATATATCCACTAAGGCTTTCTGATACCAACTAGGGTAATTTTTTACTTGCACATAGTTAGGATATAAATCCTAGGCCATATAAATGTTTAAAAGTGCTGTCAGCTCAAGGGAGGGCTAGCAAAAGCTTGCTTGGTGACGAGATATACCTTAATCTTCTCAATTTGTTTTATAGCTGCTGTTGAAATGTGGAAGACTTTGTACAGATCCAGTAAATGCAAAGCTACAGTACAGGCTTCTGCCACAATTTCTGAAGATTTACAACAAATGAATCTTTTGCCAAGGTAATTCTTCTAGAAAATCTCTAACAGTTTAATGGAGAAAAAAAAAAAAACAGTAGAATGCTGATGTTTTATACTTTAAGAGGTCAAAAGTCTGCTGTCATTTGTGTGCACGGGTTGGCAGGAGTGCAGGCCATTAGTTGTTAGTACATCCTATTTTATTCAGATATAAGATATATAACAAAAAGATGGACAATTTAAGCACCATGTATTTTATTACTAGTTCAGGGGGAACATATATTATAAATTATTTTCTTAAAATAAATTAATTCATATTTCCATTATGCACCTGAGATGATCTCTGTGCTGAAATAAGGCCAAAACCTGTGCCTTTCCCCTCCCTTTCAGCAAAGCACAGTGTCAGTTTTACAGAAGAGAAAATATAGAGAGAAAGTTAAATGATTTGCCCAAGGTCACATAAAAAACCTGATAGTGGAATCAGAAATTCAACCTACATTATCTGATTCCCCGGGAGCTTTAGGTACAAATGTGTCCATTTTCCCTGCACTTTATTTTTTTTCCTCTTTTGTGTTTGAGATTTCAGACAGCCCATTTCTACGGCCTTTCTCTGCTAATCCGCAGAAGCTTTACAGAGTCACAATAACAGGACACACACCATTATCAAATACCTGCCATGTACGAAATAACAATAGCCATGCTCACACAGAGCCCGGGGTTAGGCGAGAATAAACGAGCACCATGTCCAACGATTAGCTACATTCTTCTATTTGTTGTGTCACATAGTTCAGCTCTGTGGCTGATGGCTAATGGCTAATCAAACCTCAAAAGTTTGAATAGAAAGAATGACAACATATATTTTTTATTTTTGGCAATATCTTCAGTATTAATTAGTGTGCGTATTTTGCCCTGTTGTGGCTTTCCAGCAGAAAAATCAGCTAACAGGATTTGGTAGGAGCAGTCTCAAACAGCTTAAAAAACACTATGTGTAAATGAACTGGAAAAGCTCTTGGCAATACAAGACAAGAAAAAAGGGTCTCATTTTTAATCTTCTCTTTCTAACCCAACATGACAGGCAGTGGGGTAGTCTCATTGACCTGTGTGTACAAGAGAAGCTAACAGCAGAGCTCACTCATAATTCAGCAGTGAAAGCAATGAAGGATGCACTTGGCAGCTCTGCTGAATGGGGACTGTTTAGTGCAGGTATTTGAAGTCCTTTGTGGCTGGACAGCCCAAAGTGTCCTGCCTCTTGTCAGTGAATGCAATGAGCTGGAAGGGACAGGGTGCATTTCACACTCAGGCAGTCAGGTGCCCCATTTTGTCCAGTCCGGCTTGACTGGGACCCCCTCTTCAGCCTGAGACTGCTCTGAGGACTTACTGCACCCAGCAGAGAGCATCTGACCTCCCAAATTCAGTGACATGTGGTGGGGATTGAGGGTTTGATCAGAAGCCCAGCCAAAACAAGACTCCTGCCAGCTCTCATAGGATTCGTAAATTCTGTAGCTTTCCTTGGCCAAAGAGGACCTGGGCATCTTAAGTAGGTCTGGTCTAGAAATACAGAACAAAGGACTCAAAAATGGCATTGAAAAGTCATGTGGTGTAGGACCAGTTTTGGAGGTATTTTCCATGCTCTTGATTTGCTCCTTAAAATTAAAAATCTTTAATACCCACTAAAACAACCGTTACTTTAGACTTATGTAGGTGTATCACTTTCAACATGTACAGACCAAACACTTTTTATGGTTGTTTCAGTATATTATATTCCCCCTCTGCATAGCACATTTCCCTTCAGCAGAGATTGGTTTCAGTCCTTCAGTCTCCACAGGATACTGCTACTTTAACTTGTTATTTATGCATAATTGCAGTTTGCCTGAATTAGACCGTAATTACAGCCTAAAACCCACAACTCTGCAACCATTTCAACTTTTTAGGATTTTGTTACTGTTAAATTTTAGTTCCTGATTTTTCAAGTTCGTTTGCTCTGAGTAGAAAGCCAAATGAAGCTTTCTGAAGTGATGCGTGTGATTTAGGTTGCAATGGAAAAAATGTGTCAGCTTTATCAGAGGATTTCCTCAGATCTTACAACAAAACACGGCAGGCTGATTTCTTTCCCTCTCTTTTTAAAACATAAATTGTCTTGGCTTATTTTAATACAGACAGGCAGAGACCTTGTGCTTAATATAGGGTGCTTCATCCTTGCAATCTCAGAGCACTTTATAAATAGATAGGAGACATCAAAGAAGGAGAAGAACGCTCAAGGGCAGAAGCATCATCCCATGGCTCTTATTAAGGTAGTAAACCATCCTTTAGTTAAAGGGATCATCCCCTGTATCTTTTATTTGTTAATAAGGTTGTTGCATTCTCCAATTTACTTCATGTGTCATGGGAGTAAGATGAGGGCTGAATCAATCAGTATATCATTTGCACAGCAGAAGAAAATGATTTGACTTGATTAATCTGCTTTTCTCTGTAGAATTCCACCTTGAGAGTCATTTAACAAAAAATAGCCAGAAACTTCTGTTTCCCCACTAAAAAGCCCACCATTTCTCGGCCAAAGTCTGCTCTGAAAAACAGCTTTATAACTGAGGTTTTGTAAAGCTGTAGGTACAAATAGGATTTTGGACCTGATATTTTCTGCACGTTTAGCTACCACATTAAATGAAATTCATACATCTGCACTGATAATTTTATACCAGTCCAAGAAAGATAGTAACAACCTGAAATCTGATTATTATGTGTTTTACATTCAAAACACATTTTAGTGAATAAATCGTCTGCCAAGAAACAAACTCCTTTAGCTAAGAGACGTGGTACTGTGTTGTACGCCAGCACACACCCCTTAAAACAGCTCTGAAGAAATCTTGAAAGATAAGATAGCAGAGGACTGTTGATGTGCACTTTGTGATTACCCTCATTGGAACACAAAATAACAGCATCAGCATCTTCACTCCTACAAAATTTCAATGGTTGTTACTGTTTGTTAACTAAGACTGCTGCTCATCAAAGATTTACCTTTCAAAACCAATATAAAATCTGGTCTTTAAACAAAATTATTTCTATTTTAAAAAGGGACTACTTTCCATAAAAAACTAATAGGCCATACACTTAAAATTCAGAAATGCTAGTGTCTTGCTTTTTGAGGATGGCATTTTGGACCTCTTGCATTTTTGGTGCCAGTGGGGTCAGACTTCTCCTGGTACAAAAGAGCAGGATGCCAGGAGCTGGAAGTGTGGTGGGAAGGGTTTCATCCCTTCTACAAAGCATGGTCGCGGGCTGCCTCTAACCATTAGAGTACTGCATGGCATTGTGTAATCAAGATTTTCCACTCGTTGGTCAAGATATGTTGTTATGGCTGCAAGATCAGTATTTTTTTTAGTTTTCTTTCCTTTCTGATCACATTTTTTACAGTCAAAAGAAAAGGAAATGGCCAATAGAACTAACCCAAACATACTGCTACTTATCTTCTGTGCTGAGTAATTTTATCAGGATCATCAGATTTCCATGAAACCTGTGTTTATGCTTGCTGTGCTGATGTTAACAATAAGACTGCACACAAAAAGGATGCGTGGGTAGAGAAAAGAAGTGTCTGACCTGCACGCAGAAATTGCTTAGCTCAGAGCAGTGACGTTCTTACCAAGAGCTGATCTCAATATTTGCCAGATGTCCCACGTCTGAGGAGGCCTTTCATGGCTTCTTCTGGGGCACTCTGGATGCTGTGGTAGAAGAGAGATTTCTACCTCCATTTCAGCAAGCCCTGTGCTCAGCAGCATCTTTCTGGAGCAGGGGTTGTGCAGTGGCTACAAATCTGCATGGTCATCCTTTCTCCTCCAGATTTATGGTGCTTGCTTCAAGTTCTCATTTGTTTCTTTTGGATTTTTTTCATTTCCTTGAAAATCATATAACTGCAAAAGTTTTAAAAAGTGGTTTATAAGAAGCCTTGAGTAAATTTATCCTCAAGCCACTGCCCTAGCAAGAAAAATAAATATTTATGGCCACATCTGAAAAGTGTATGACAGTCCCATAATCTGATTGCCAAGCTTGAATGGCAGCTTTTCTGTGCCTTTTCCTTGGCTGCCTGTGCTAGCAGCTGATGAGGGCTGTCTCAGAGCAAATATTTGAGGTTTGGCATGAATACCCTGCTCTCCCTTCACTTCCCGGGTGGCATGTTTGCTCTGAATGAGCTCTTGGAGCATCAGGGTAGTATACAAACATCTCAGGATAAGATTGCATCCAGGATCTATACAGGATCCAGTGATGACTTCCCTGGAAGGTTAAGAAAGTTGGGGGGGGCGTTCTGCTAGACAATTTTATCTATCTGATATATCTGGTTACCGGTTCTATTACGAAGGTTAAGAGAACTGTTCACACTGAAGGCTACTCTTTTAACTATTAGAAGTGAGGAACTGAAATATACAAGATAAGAGAGCAAAGTGAAGGGAAACCAGGGTAATAAATTATGGCAAGGACACAATGCTGGGTTTTATTAACAGACATCTCAACTTAAAAAAAAAACAAAAAACAAAAGCTAACAAACCATTTGTGATCCTGAACTCTAGAAAGGGGCTACACAAGGAATCTTGACTTTATGTCAAAGCACTTCAGTAACAGCCATCAGTGAAATCTAATCAATAGCTGCCTTCTGAGTAATGCAGGTTAATGACCTGGCGCATCAACCGTGCAGGGTCTCACGTATCACTATACGAGTTGTTCTTGTGTTTGTTGCTTTTTTTAATAACACCTATAACTTATATGTTACAAATATAATTACTGCTGCATCAAGAGATATGTCGTGGTTTACACTGACAAATTAAATGTAATGAGATTTGCTGATGGAAACCCTGAATCACCTTTTTAGTACAGTAGAATGCATAACTATATTTCAATAATAGTTCTTGTTGTAGCCTGCTGCAGGATAGTTTGTTCACACACAGCCAGCAATGTTAGTGCTACAAATCAATAGGAAGAATCAGAAGATTTGTATAGAAAGTTTGAAAGATAAGTTATTTCAAAGCCAGGTGGAGGCACTGTTTTGCAAACACCACATTTTCTTATAGGCCTATTTACCGACTTTACCCACAGTAGCGTGGAGCAGCTTAGGTCTGGTAGCAGAAACAGAGCTGCACAAAGGGGTTTAGAGGAGAAAAGAGAGCTATTGTTCTTTTACTAATAAGAAAAAATCCTGACTAAAACTGCCAATTCAAACCTTTGAATTCCACTCCATTTTTAAATAATGGCATATTTGTCCTGCTTGGGGAGCCTGGGACGGGGATTTCTGAGGGGGGTCTCAGCAGGCTGGGGCTCCAACCGAAGCTTTTGCACTGGAATCCCATCTTGCATCAGGGCTAAGAGGGCCAGCAGTGTGCTCAGGTGGCCAAGGAGGCAAACAGCATCCTGGCTTGTATCTTGAAGAGCGTGGACTGCAGGACTAGGGAACTAGTAACTCGGCACTGGTGAGGCCCCACCTCAAGTACTATGATGAGTTTTGGGCTCCTTGCTGCAACAAGGACATTGAGGTGGTGGAACATGTTCGGAGAAAGGCAACAAAAGCTGCTGAGGGGTCTGGAGAACAAGTCACATGAGGAACGGCTGAAGGAGCTGGGGTTGTCATGTCTGGAGAACAGGAGGCTGGGCAGAGACCTTACCACTCTCTCCAACTAACTGAAAGGAGATTGTAGCCTGGTGGGGGTCAGTCTCCCAAGTAACAGGCAATAGGAGAAGAGGAAATGGCCTTAAATTGCACCAGAGGAGGTTTAGGGTGGATATTAGGAAAAATTTCTTCACTGAATGGGTTTTCAAGCATTGGAAGAGGCTGCTTAGGGAAGCAGTTGAGTCACCATCTCTGGGCAGATTTAAAAGATGGGTAGACATGATGCTTAGGGACCATGGTTAAACTTACATTTAATGGTGGGTTTGCCAGTGTTTGGCTCATGATTGGACACAATGATCTTAAAGGTCCCTTCCATCCTAGACGATTTTATGACACCTAGCTCCAGAGCCACCTGGGGCACAGGAAGTTTGGACATGTTTTCAGAAATCACTCTATGATACAGACAGACCAGAACTGCTAAAATTGCTGCTATTTTCCGTTGTCTCAGACACCCTCTCCTTACAAGACTTTTATACGTGTTAATAACTTTACCAAATATTACCCAAACCAACAGAAGTATCACAGGGTTCATACCACGATGGTGGTCTGCTTTCTTATTTTACTATATAATTTAATTTAGCACATGGGACTGAATTGCCACAATTCGGTGTCATCAATCTACATGTGAAAAAGTACCAATGAAGCTTTCAGGTTGATTAAGACAAGGCTCAAAGCATTAGCCTTCAGCTTCATTCCACTTGGATCACCTAATCCAAGCAACAATTCCACTCAAATCTATGGTTCAATTCAGGAGAAGGAGAAAAAAGGAGCTGTGTCTCAAACCCTGTGGGGATGGAGGAGTGTGGGGTGGCAAGCACTGGAGTTTTGCTGCTTGGGCCTCACTGGAGCAATTGGGTTTTTTAATACTATATTTCATCATCGTCTTCACTTGAGATTTGAGGTTTGACAAATACTGAACCCTTCTATTTTACTCAGCAGAGAGAAACTGAACAGGGGGAATTCTAAAAGGCTCATTAAAAATAGGGAAAAAAGCAGAACTTGAAGTCTTATGACCTCAAAGCAAATAATCTTGTGACTCTCAATGAGTGTAGGAAGAATAGTTTGCAGAAACATGTGATTAGGGATAGAGTAAGAGTGGAAAGGAAGACAGAGGGAGACAGGAGAGCTGAGAGGCAGATGTTTATTCAGGCTCGGTGAGTAACCCCGCCCGTCAGGACACCTGGGCTGGGATGCGGAGTCTGCGGCCCAACACCTCTTCTGCCTCATTCAGAAGAGAAGAAAACATAACAAAAAAGCTTTCCCACCGAGCACTAATTAGAAGACATCCTCAGATTTCATTTAAGTATAGTCTTAAAAGTCTACAAAGCTCAGTATCAGTGTTGAGAGCAGGCCCTTTANAAAAAGAACAAGGTTTTTGCTAGTAAAGTAAAAGTCTTACGATTTTAATCCAGCCAATTTCATCTTTTTGTAATTTCCGTTAGTTATGCTAAGAGTTGAGCTAACTACACTAAGAGATAGGAGGGCAAAACTTGTGTTGAACAATTGCACGTACTACAGTATGCAAACCAGCAGATTTTGCATTATTTCAATGAAATTAGCTCTATTATTTGCAAGGACTCACCCTTCTTAGACAAATTTAGCTCGGAACACTGCCCAACATTCAGGCTGTAATTAGGAGCAGAAGCAGGTCTGTGATTTCTAGTTTCATTATAAACAATGTCAGTAATTCCATTTTGACACGGAAGACAAGGCTACAACATTTTCTTAATGTGTCACTGCTGGTTTTACTGCTTAAATTTCAATTGTCATTCATTGTGGTCTGTGCAGAAAATAACTGAAATTCTTCTTAATATCCATGAAAACTGTATATATTTCTTCATAAACACAAATATTGATTAATATTCAGTGTCTAATTTTGTATTTACTTTCTCCTCTTTACTGTAGGTTAAGACCCCTCCCTTCTATAAATGAAATTATGTTTTTGCATATAAATCACTAAGTTTGATGCTAATAACGTTTCTTACCCTGCTAACATCTTCCAAATTTTATAACCTCCCCTCTTTTTTTGCTGCAAGGTTTTGTGATTTGAATAAGGTGGAAGATCTTTCATGCTGGGAATTAGTTCCTACTGCACTAGGTTCTAATTGAGGGACTGGTGTAGAGAAACACATCTTCCAGGCTCAGTGCTGACCTTTCCGCTCGCCGATGTGGAGCCTTGAATTTATATACTAGCAGATTAGGAAAACATAGAGTTTGAAAGGAAAGCTTTTATTTTTGTGATGGGGATTCTCACAAGGGTTGAAGCACTGAGGCTATTTCTTGTAAATTGGTAGAGCCTTACCTACAGCAAGCACGGTTTGAACTTGACTCAAGGTAGGCTTGTTATTATTGTTGTTATTTTTAATACTCTGCTAAGCTTCCATAGGGCAAAGATCATAAATCTAATCACACTGATCTAGCAAAACAGTAAAATAATCTAAAGTAGATGTTGACATGACAGTAAACGGCGTGTGAATGAGAGCAGTGGGGAGCTCTGGCATCTGCCAACCATCCACTGAGTGAGCACCGAAAGCTCCAGGATCACCACCCCAATGGCTTTAAGAATATGCTGGCCAAAAAGGCTTAGGCTTTGCTGCAGAAAGTGGTGGAATATAATTGCTTGAAGAATACATACTGGAAATTCAGTTTCTAAGCACACAGTATGTGAAGCTTTCCTTGAAGCAGCTATTATTACTCATAATTCCCATGCAAATCAAGTGAAAAATGGGGCTTCTGTTTCCAGTAATACCCATTTAATCATGCCTACCTTTTCCATTTGGTGCATTAGACAGCTTTTATTCTGTAGCCACATAAACTGTGATAGAAATTTGTTTTCTAAAAGTCCTTTCTTCTAAAAACAGAGTTTGGAGTTCTTTGTGGTTTGTCAGTCACTGACTTTGCTTGTGCTTAAAATCTGACAAATAGCTTTCCTTTCTGCATTACTTCTTATCTTTGCTTTTGAGCAGACTGACAAGTATATACTGATGACAGACCTAGTTTTAAAAAGCTAAATTCTCCCTTTCTTTCCTGTTTCTTATTTTGAATTTTCTGGAAGTCATCTGTCACTCAGTTGTTAGAAACGAAACATATTCTATCTGAAATTATTTTAGCCTGCAGATCTAAGAAGGAAACCAAGAAATTAACTGTATGTTATGAATAAAGGATATGACCAAAGTCTGTTATAATTAATTGGGTCCCTGTCAAAGTGACTAGTAGACAAGGCTTCTGATTTAAGGTCCAAGTTTTGAAGTCTGTTCATTCGGTTAAATCAATGTAAATCCGGTAAAGTATACTGGAGTAATTTCAGGGGTGACAATGGAAAGTCTGGCTCATGACTTATGGATACATAATTAAATGAAGAACTAGTGGCCAAGAGTAAGGGTTGTGTTGATATACCTGTGCTGCTTTGCTGTATTGCCGCGGCCAGGAGCAGTGAAGCCAGACGCAATCCAGATGATTGGTAGATCAGCTTCAGCTTTATTCAGAAGGCTCCCCAACCAGACAGCAGTACAATCCAGTCAGAAGGCCGAACCACGTTTGAATCAAAGTCACAGGTCCTCATTCGCTAAGCACTACATTGCGGATAGGGAGAGGGATATTGTCCACGAGCTTTTCACGCACTTTCCACTCGCCTAAAGTTTCCCCATCATTGGCTACAACCCTTGTCTCATTTGCTGCTTCCTACACCCAGTTTCACTTTCACTATACTTACTTCCAACTCATTTGCATCTGTGCTCTCCCAGCAACCCCTCTTAAAGGGCCTGCTCTCAACACTGTATGACAAAGCTGCAAAATTTCAGTTAAAGGACAACAGGCAACAAGGTAAAAGAAATATTTCAGTGACCAGGAAAAGAGAAGATGGTGGGAGGAGGAAGGCAGAGGTATACAGCTAGATAATCAAACATTGCAGAACATTGCTCAGTCATGAGCTCATAGCAATGACCTTTTTCCTGACAGAGAGGAGTAAAGGTTAAGTATCAGCCATGGCTCAGCCAGCATGGGCTTTTAAGCGTGATGCAGTTGCTAAGCTCTCCACAATAGGCATCCACGCTCTCCACAATAGGCATCCAAACATATGCGTGTAGAAAGCAACGTGAATCACCCTGGAGTAATGATAACTGAAGAGACAGAAGGAACAAAACAAACAGGCAAAACTCGGCAAGACACTCTTAAACTTCCTTTGAGAAAGAAAAAAGTGCCCGCCTTCAGGTCTCTAAAAATAGTCACAGAAAAGCACCGCTTCAAATAGAGAGAAATGCTTTGCTTCCTCAGACCTGCGCAAGAGGATGCCTGCTGACAAAAACCACTCAGGTAGTGAGAGGACAGATACATTTAGTTTTGTACATGAAGAATTTCATGGTTGCATTTGTAAAGCTCACAGCTGCTGCAGGCTCTGAAATCAGGCTTTCATCCAGAGGAGCTGGATGGCAGGGGGAAAAAAAAAAACAGAGAAAACCTCTCTTTTCATAACGCCTTTTACGTTCAAGCCAGACTGTGGCTTGAGCTAAATCTTCTGTGAGTATTTGGTAGATTTCTTTCTGCTAAGACAAGTTGGTCTGTGAGAGGCTGTGCTGATCAAGAAAGCAATACACAGTTAGCTCCCAGTGAGAGTTCAATCAGCTTGGAAATTCACAGCTGGCTTAAAAGGAGGGACATGTAAGCAGGAGGTAAAGTTCAATGCAGCAAAGCATACTAAGAGATGAATGGGATGGGATGAAACAGGTGAATGAGTGGTGCAGCGAGTTGGAATCTTTTCTGCTAGCCAAAACCAAAGCAGGACACCTGCGCAGGGCAAAGACACCAGCTCAGGGCTGCTGTTGGGTTGCACACTTATTGGGTGGTGTAGAATTCATACCCTGGGAATACTGAAATTCAGGACATTCTTCAGTCAAGGGGTCTTGGGATTAGTGAGTCTGGCCAGGTTTATCCAGAGTAACTGCTATATAAAAAGAGGATGCAAATGCTAAGCATCACAAGTGATGCTTTCCACTTCCAGATTGTACCTGGGTCTTCAAGCTGAACAGGAGCTATTTGAAGCTATGGAGGTCTTACAGGAAAACTGAGAAAAAGCAATATCCTATAGCAGAACAGAAGACACGTTTTTGCCACCTTCTCCTGCAGAGTGGAACCATAGTCTTCTAAGATCTAAAAAAGGAGACCTATGGATGAAAGATCTTTGAAAAGTAATTTTAAGTAATATCATTAAAAATACAACTGTTTAAACCAGTGTGCAACATCTGTCATTAATATATTTTGTTGAATATGATCAATAGAATAATCCTAGTCAAGATGAAGTTTCTGAGATGAGAGTATTTTTGATACCTAAGAAAATTCATTGTTTCCCTCCCTGGAAAAAAAAAATGGAGTCCCACAAACCCGTGACAAACATACTTTTTCAGCAGCTCAGCAGAAAAAGGAGC
Source organism: Jacana jacana (assembly GCA_013400555.1). Lineage (NCBI taxonomy): Eukaryota > Metazoa > Chordata > Aves > Charadriiformes > Jacanidae > Jacana > Jacana jacana. The sequence goes on from VZTM01008638.1 coordinate 74,054, forward strand.
AGAGCAGAAAAGTGAAAAACAAAGTGGTAGAAGATGTCAGGCTTATAGCCCAGATGACCTAGTACTCCTTTTAAGTAGTTTCAGTACTTCTCTCAAGGAGTGTCATCCATGAACTAGGAATTATTACTTTCTTGGCTAAATATGACTGTGTAATGAGTATTTTACAAATTAAAGAGGAAGGATCAGAGCAAAGCACAGAATTCAGAGGTTAGACATGCATTTTTAGGGCTGTGCAGCAGGACAGTGACATTCAGCAGTATTCTCTGAGGACATAGATCTCAGAGAAAACAAGTAAGTGCATTGAAATGAGCTTGAAAGATGCTAAAGCCAAAACTATTTGTTTGTTTGCATACCAAAGTCAGAGGATTTAATCTAATAGTTCCTGCAGGTGGTATGTAGATCTTGGAGGCATGAAAAAGGACATAAGAGCTGTGGCTCTAAATATAAACAACACAAGCCAATTCATCCTTCCTGATCGCTACAAAAACTACAAAAAAGTTCCCAAATCCTGAAACTGGTTATAGTGTTTGGGACCATTCTGTCAAACTTGGTGCTGTTTGTATGATTTTATTAGGGCGGAAATACTAACAGAATCACTTGTGACGTATATGTTTGTGTAAAAAAAGTCCTGCACTTCATTTCAGTTCTCTGAATCACGAGCCTGCACACTGGTGAGGCATTAAGCATAGAAAGGGAATTGCATGTTCATTCACTAAAGCTAAGGAAGCTGGGAATGCTGCCACCCTTATATCCACAGCAAAAATTGGGCATCTACCCAATCTCTAGAAAGCCTTTCACTTCAGTGAAAGGTTTTTAATAACAAGGTGACAGTGGGGCATAAATCATGTAACATATTTCATTGCATTAATAAAACACATTACTTAATGCCTTGCTGCATGAAAATAAATACACCGATCAAATACTGAAGGATGTCTTATAACGGTAGTATTAGGACACGACACTGGTTTTCAAGCGAGAGGTTCTGCATTTCTACAAAACTATTCCTATGGGTACTTGAAAAACAGCTTAGGACAGCAAGAGAGTACATGCTTATGTGGTCTCTCATGTAAGAAATACATATCAGCGCAGTAACTCCACTGGGAAATCCACAACTTAAAAAAAAAAAAAGGAAGAAAAACATGGTGGCAGGAAATAGAAGATTAAAGGAATCCAGATCTAGGACAAGGCTGACCTTTAGGTTATATTCTGAACTTCTTGGAGAATTAATGCATTGTTAGAAGCAGTGGTATCTATCTGATCAAGTTAAGGAGATGGTTGGGTTTTAACCAGAATATGACCCTACGTGTCACTGCTCAGTTTGGCAGAGCCCACTGGCAACACAACTTCAACAGGCAATACTGAGTAAACTGGAACTGAGGCATTTAGGGATGAATTCATTCATTCATTCATTCAGCCTGGCTTCTAGTCTGTCCATAATCAACTTGAAAAGCAACCAAATTAGAATTGTAGCATTTTACAGTAGCATCAATGGCTACGAAAGATCAGAGCAAAAGCAGAACATTTTTTTAGTGATAACAGAAAACAAGAGTTTCAGTGATAAATGCTGAGAATTACTGACCAACTTGGCTTGATGTCTCCGGTATATAGTGTTTAAAGCGCCAGTAACCCTATCAAGTAGTGATAGATATGTCTTCTTTTGTAAAGATTTTGGTGTAATATTTGCAATGATGACTTCATTGTCAATACAAGTTTAGAAAGCTTCTCTTTGGTCACTGTGGGCTTTATAATAATCATCAATTTGCTACTGAGATACAAATGAAACAAAATTATTGGCATCATTAAAAAAGCAAAGGTTTCATGATAATTTTCTGGGGGGCTATGCCTTGTGGTTTACCCAATCAGGTACCAGATAAAAAGTTACTTTATAAAAATGTAAACTTGAAAATGTTTACATTTTCAAAAATCTGATATTATCTGTACCCAGCCAAATATTTTTATGAAATTTGTGGGAATATTTGAGACACATATGTTCCTGTTGGATTTGGTTAAAATCATCAGATCAAAAAATATTTGGGAGAAAGGAAAGGGGAAAAGGCAGGTCATACAAACAAACTGAATCATCACACAACACCTACGACCTAGAAAAACAGGTCAGACAATGTAAATCCACAGTCTTAGTCTTCACAACAAACCCATCCAGCATTGACTGCCCTGTTTTCCAATGCTTATTAATATTAAGAATGGGATTTACACTCCTAAGGGGGATTTCTTAACATTTCCTAAACTTTGCTACACCTGACTTCCCCTGCTAAGAAGCATAATACTCTGTTTTTCCCAGCTAATACTTTGAAAAGCTTCCTAATTCCACAGTCACAATTGAATAATCCCTCAGCTGCCACACATAAGCACCAAGTGGGAAAAAACCCTGAATGAAACAAACAAAGCTAAAAATATGGGAAAAGAAAGGAAAAAAGAATTAAGAAAAAGACTGATAGAGGAGAACAGAGTGCAAGCGTGAGCAGAAGCATTACAGTATTCAGACTGTGTCACAATGTTCTTAGGCTGTCAGAATGAAAAAATAAAAAGGGGTGGTGTTTTCAAGTTATTTGTAAGTATATGCCCCTGTGAAAGCTGGGAAACACTATGAAAATTTTCAGTGCTTTGTGGCTTAGGTCTCTATTTAGTCCTTCTCCACAGTAACTTCTAGCAGAACATGAATAAGTTCTCGAGAAGCAATAGCAGCAAGAGAGGAGATCAAATGGCTGGGATGTAGACATAGCAGTTTGGGATCAACAGACAGAGCAGAAACTGAGTGTCTAACAATCTCTTTTGGATTGTTTGTTTGCTTGCTTTATTAGAGATGATATGTGAATCTTTAGCAATTCATTAGGGACATTGGATGCAACTGAGATGTTTATAGAATTAAAGAAAATATTTTCTATATGTAAAATCTAATTATTATAAAATTAGTGGAGAAACATGGTCACATCCCTACTGAACTGTACTGGGGTGCTCCATGTGCAAATCCTTAAGGTCACAGAATGATGAGATACTGCACTAAAGGGTCATATAGGCACCAAGAAAAAATATGTATTTAGAGAGGACATTCCAAACTATAACTATTAGAGCCTATCGCTTGATTGTTATGCCATAATATTACACTTAAGGCTAACTATAAAACATCTGGTCCTTCTTTACTGAGGTAGATATAGTAAGCAATGTATAATATATAGGGGATTTGATCCTTTTTCTTTCTTTTAAGTTTTACTTGCACTGTCTGGATTTCAGCTACAACCCAGTTTCAGGTCCGTAAAGCATACAAGGCCCTTTGAGAAGGCTGCCTTCTCATTTCAGCAACTCTAACTCAAGGTGGATCATAGCCAAACCTGTATTCTTCTAGTTTTCTGCTCAGCCTTCAGGCTATATACTTCTATCTGCAAACACACAACCTAAGAGAAGCAGCTTGTGCTTTCTCTTTCATAAACTCCAGGTCTTATCCTCAACTGTCCAATCTAACGGGGAGGAATAGGAGGAATTTATGATGTTCGTTCATATGGTCTGAGAGATCCTATCAGCAAAGAGAGGGATGGATATGTGCCTACTGTAAAGCCTGATCTCACCCTGTTACTGACATAATTCCCCTCTAAACCAGGGTCAACTGAACCCTCTTTGCACATAGACCTTCCAAGGCCATGGACCTGCAATAGCCAAAAAGGGGCTGAAATCAGCTCAGCTTTTGCTGTATTTTAGAGTAAGAGATATATACACATTTTAATAAAGAATACTCTGTCCAGCAAAAAATTAAAATTTAAGATTAAGGGCAGGTCCAAATAAATAAAAATAGCACACTGCAAATCATCTTTGTGTAGCACCACCTCTTACATTTCTACATTTCACTATGCCCACATACAAGTTGTCACAAGTACACAGTGACCTACACGGAGACACTTGCATCTCAGAAATATTAAGGTAGCCTATCAAAAAAGCAGAAGTTTATGGGAAATATATGTTTCATAGATACCGACAACAGCATCTTTGTCCTCTGCTGTGGGAAATATCTTGTTTGAAAGAATAAATTTGCAGGTTCTCGATAGTATAAACCTAGCGACTGTGGAAACATACAAGCAGCCATTTGGTACTGAGCAGAAGGTTTGCTCAGGATAGACCCTGGAGGATCACTAGTGTATCTAGGGCAGGAGGGGTGAGGGGGGTGGAGAAAGAGAATTTAGGCTTCCACAAAAAACCACTAGCCCACTTTACTAGTGCTGTAGGTTTTCTCACACTGTAGGAAGCAGGAAACGAAGGTGCCAGTACAGAATCTAAACATGAGCACAAGTATAATTTTCACTCATCCAAAATACTACAATATAATCCAGGCAAGTTATGGGTCTATAACAGTTTACATCTGCTAAAACATTGACCTTTGAGTCTCTGACCTCATTCTGGTGGTTATCTACGTATCACTGTGACATCCTGTTCGCAAACTTTAATTATTCTGGTCCTGTCATTTTTATACCACATGCACCAATTATTTACACATTTTACACCTTGCTTGCACAGCAGAGGCTAGAGATTTTGTGGCGTAGAATAGAGACATTTCTTTAAACTTTTTTCTGTATTTAAATAGTGAAATACATAAATGCAAGAAGGATTAAGAGTCCCACTCCATTTTCCAGCTACAGATCTTAAATTCATTGTGCTGTTTCTCTTGACTCAGAATTCAGTTTATAGGCACTAGTTTATTTTTCCAGGCCTGTTTTAAAAAAGAAAAAATAGCTGAACCCTAATGAAAACTGATAAATGTGTTGACATTGAGAACTTATACTTACCAAGAAGAATAACAACTATGGAGCTCATGGGACTTCAAAACTAACCAGCTATGTTACAAAAAGGAAGGTCCCAGGCATTTCCCTTATAGAAATCTCTACAGAGAAGCATCAATCCAAAGCTTTAAGATTTCATCCTCTTTCAACTGTGGGATTGGAGGTTGTCATGGAGCATTAACACTAAGCAATGAATAACTAAGCAGCCTGGTTTCTGCAGGGTCAGGGAGTGTTTGCCTCAGCCAGTAGTTTGGGCTGGCATCACCCCCCCACCCCAGAGAAAGAAGCAGCTTCTTGTGAAGAGAGGCACTTTGGCAAAAAAATAATGGAAGTACACTAAATCCAGAAGTCCATTTCTGCTACATATACCAAGAGCCTTGCCATATGTAGCATGAGCAGCATGATGATCTAGTTACTGTATCATTTATCCGTTTTAATTAGCATGCTCATGGTTTTTAGTAGCATGGGAGGAAAAAAGAGGGCAGGAAAGGGCAAGAATCTGCAAATGGCACCCTCAGTTTTATTTACCAGCTTCTTCCCAATTCCGTTTGTTGGCTTTGGATGCAAGTCAAAAGTTAGCCAACTCTCAGGGCTTTGGACATGCATTACAACAGACCTTTAGATGGTAATTGTGTTTAATATGAAAACATGTCTAGCTAACGTAAGTGATACAGGGCCAGAGCCTGCAGCCATGACTGATCTGTGTAAAAATTCCCTGTAACACTGGCAGAAATCCTAAGTAAAGAGTCAGGTTTTACCATCCTGAAATCAATGGGACAGAAGTGATGCATTTTGGAACAATAAAGTATAAAAAGTTGAGAGAGGGGAAACACGATGACAAGTAATCCCCTAATATCTTTGCAGTCATTAATGAATGATTGAGAGCAGATGCACCAATCCTCACATGATTCAATAGGTTCCAGAATTTAGTGAGAACATGGTTTACTTCAGTGAGTAAATAATTGCTGAGCTGCGGTGCACCGTTTCCTCCCTTTAGCTCCTACTAATTTCAAGTTCCTCGTTTTAAAATCAATATAAAGTGATCTGGTTTATGTTTCACCATTCTTGTGATCCTTGTTTGGTGTTAGTGAGTTACTTAATGCTCCAGACACTGTCCTTGATGCCGCCACTGTAAAAGATCCCTGTCTAGCAACACTAAAAATGTGACAAAACCCCATAAAAAGAATGAAACCTGGATGACTTAAGTTTATTATTTGAGAATGATTGGTGTTGGGAGGGTTTACCTTCCTCAGTGTAGAAACATAAGTGAAGTGGACTGTAAAGGCAGCCGCTCCTGCAGCGCAGCATCGGCTCTGAGATGCGGTAGGTGAGCCCCATCTTAGCATCGTGTTAGTGATGCTCTGAACTCCACACGTACAAAGCAAACTCCTGTTCTGCTTCTACTTTAGAAACCCTTGTGTTCATATCAAAAATTCCAAATACAAAGACCTCGTGAGCCAAGCTACAGGACCTCAGTGTTCTCAGGGCCCAATGGCACTAACAGAATTTCAAGAGAAAGAAAAGCAGAAATGCCATTCCTGTTTGCTGCACCAAAGTCAATAGCTCCAGGGCAGAGCTGCTAGTTGATTGTCATTGTTGGAAGTTGAAGATGTTTTCTGTAAGCAAACATATTTTGAGGGCATTTAGGCCCACATTCATTTCCAAATTCAAGATAAAAGAAGCAGGACTGGTGTGGTGATTGATTATTTAAGATGATTATACACAAAATTTCTCATGTTATTTTTTGAACATAAATATAACTGGTTTTATAAGTCTGATTTACAAAAACAAACAAACAAAAATTCAATAATGCCTATTTCAGAAAGCTTACCTTATTTTACATTTATACTGTAAGAAAAATACAGATAGTGAACATAGGAATTTCTTTTATATGCCACTTATTCACAAGCACTTTTAAATTACCATGAAAAATAAACTATCCATTTCCATTTTGCTTCCCAACAACCACCTGAAGATAGCAGAGAGGGTGAAAGGAACTTCTCAATAGTTACCAAATGATTTATGGCCAAATAAATTTGTAGACAGCACCAATTTAATAACCAACTAAGAGGTGACAAAAAGATTTGTGAAGGTAACCTCATACCTGAGAGTGGCCAATGACATATTAAATTAAAGATCTCTCTCATGGAAGCCAGCTAAAAGTCTAAGGAGAGGATTTATTAACTCATTTGTCGTTAAACCCAGCATTTTCTGAATACATTAGAATTACTGGAAAGTTCGCATAGCCAAACATGAAAGAGGTCAAAGTACTCCAGTCTTGTGAGGTTATGACCCTCCTCTTTTTTTCAGACAAGGGCCCTAAGAATTAGGTTTCCTATGATCCCTTCTGTGTCTCAGAGTTAGAAACATTTAGAAATTACAACAAAAATACTATTAAAATGCCTGGAGAATTTATCACCAGCACACTGACAGTATTTGTCATTACAGGAAGACAGACATATATGTTCCCAAATTGTGAGTAACTTGGGAATACAAGAAGTCTGACACAGCTTCCATTACAGTGATTGGCAACAGCTTTAATAACTAACTACACAGGGGGAAAATAAGCTGTCTGATGAGCTGATATAATATTTGACAATATTTCCATTTTTAGGTTCTGACAAAGCATAAAAATGTTAGCAAGGTTCAAAGACAAAGTGATCTTGCTATAGAAGACCATAATTCTTACTGATCTTGGTAGGAATTGTACCATACTAAACCTCAAACTGGTGAAAAATATGCATTTCCAGATTTCTCCTTTGTAAAATCATTGCTTATTTCATTATCTCAGCATATTCCTTATTGCTATATTTTTTATTGGAACCTATTGTGATAGAGTAGATACTTATTTCTGAAGATGGACAATTGATTTGAGCAAACATGTTTGTACATCTGGTGGATTTTAGGTCTGCCTCATGGAAGGAATAGAGGCATCTCCTGGAAATGCCCTTGACAGATGGCTGGGCATGGGGTTTCTGGCATTTCTAGAACATCCCTTTAAGTAGAATGATCAGCTTGTATCTGATCCCTATTTGATAATCCCTATTTGAAGCTTTCTTTCTCTCCTGTATTTTAGGAAGGTTGGATAGCCACAGAGTCACAGAGGTGGGAATTTGAAGTGCAGAACGTAGCTGGCGGTAACAAGGAAAGTTGAGGGCACGATTCGAGCAGAGGAATTGCCGCTGTGTTGCTCCTGGACAGTGCAGGTTGAGCCTGATGCTTTGGAGGGTGAGCTCCTGTGAAAGTATGAACAGTTTCTTGTCAGTTCATGCATTGTAGCGTGGCCTAAAGCCAACTGAAAATAGAGAATTTAATGTGGGTCCTTTTTTAAAATATAAGGGCATATCCTACAATTTGAACCAAATTTCTTTTGTTTCATAGATAAACAACAGCTGCTAAACAAATAGACCCTTCTAAGAACTGTTTGTTTCCAAGTGTCTCAGTTTAGCATTAATTTTTCTGGGAAACAGTTATAATGTCACAGCCAATACATTTTTGCCCCATGATACTTATTTTGCAAAATGAAAACTAACAGTTACAGCTTTAAGAGGCAACAAGCACAGCAACTACTTAACAATTTGTTCTTGGCAGGATCTGACCATGTCCCAATACCCTACAGATTAATGTTTGTATAAAGGAAAAATGCAGTATTCAGCAGGGAAGGAGATTACTGCTGGCGGGAGTGCAAAGCAGAACATTGCTTCCTCTGTTCACTTCTAGCACAGTATCTCTCCTCAAAACTCAGCTATTCTACCTCTTCAAGAAGCCTACATCACAGGCACCCCCTAGAACAGCAGATATCCCAATTGCTGGCTTGGAAAACAGTTTATGGGAGGGATTTTGCACAGTTTTACTGGCAAACTGTATTACAGGCTCCCTGTGCAGGACAGAGAAGGATGCACATCTCTGCTTTCTGCCATTTCACCCCACCATTGCTTCAGGACTTTGACCCTTTCCACGTGCTGGATATTAGAGCCAAAGCAAGAACTCAGGATTAAGGTTTTCACACTCTGCCAAGTTTGATGAAGTTTCTTTTCTCCATGGGAAGAACAATCGTAATTAACAGAACAGTCAAATGAAAGCAACTAAAAAGGCAACTCCTGGCCCTGGTCCCATGTGTCTGCACTGCTGGACAGTCTGTGTCAGTGGTTTTCCAGCATGCCTCCTCCCCGGCTGGGTCACCTCTCCAGCAGCAAGTCCCAGTGGAAATCCCGTTACATGCCAGGAGGATGTATAAAGGGTGAGAGACCCTGTCCCTGCACTGAAGCACAAGGTACCAGACAGAAATTTATCAGGTCTACTCAGACACAGTGCAATGCAGGCAGTCCTCTTACAACTTTGCAGATTACCTTGATCCAGGGTCACAGTGTGAGAACCTTACTCAAGACAGTAAGCAAAAAATTGGAAGTTAAAAAAAAACGAAATAAAATCTCACTATACATATACTACCATCCAGCATCACCTTCTGCTGCAGTGCTGCCCCAGTAGGTAATGTTGAGCCTATGGCTCTCTCCAGGGAAATTAAATCAATTTATTCATCAATACACAGCAAGTTTTTTGTCAAAGGTTAACAATTTGTTACAAATTTTCATTAGTTTTCATTTGTACAGAGAGAAAGAGGAAAAGATCCTTTTCCAGCTGCACTTTGACTACATAGACAGGAAAGCAGAGACATTTAAATATGTTTCTGGATTTATTTACATTTTAAACTGCACCCAGAATGATGTTTCCATGACCCCGCTACTCCAGCTCTCTGTAGACTGATGCACCACAGACCACTAACCCCTGCAATGGAAACATTAGCTTCCTGGAGATGAACCAAAGCAGTGTTAGACCTTTGCTGATCAGAGAACCAAAGAGAAGCATTCTGGGGCAGAGCTATGTAGATGGATAAAGTGCCGAGTAGGGAATACAAAGAAAGCTCTAGAAGTGTTTAGATTAGGACAGATTGACTTTATCTACAGGACAGGGTAAAGTAATTACAGTCAAGGTTTTAAACCTGTTCACAGCAAGTAGGGCATTTACTATTTATTACAGGAAAATCAAATTGGACCTTGGACATGCTGATGGTAAGAGTGACAAGGGACAGGTATTTCTGTGAGCTGCCCATTTAACATTCAGAGACTTGCCACATCGGTATCAAAACTGCCTCATTTTTCAAACTATGATGTTGTCTCTCCTTAACATGCTTAATGCTGATAAAATGGTTACTGTTCCCACACACCTGCGGTAACTACAGGAATGGTTTTAGGAAGAAAAGCCACCAAGAGTACAGCTAAGGTTAGTTAACCTTGAAGGTTATTGCCCTCTCAGAGTGAGAAATATCTCACAGTATTCTCAAAATATTATTATTTTTTTAATATTAAATATAATCACAGCAGTACCTAAACTGTATTGAATGGAAATAACCCACACTTTAGAAACAGCAGCACTACTGTATTTTTAAACAGAGATTTATACGACCTTTGTCTGTGCTGTGCAAGAAAGGGCCATAAGGATGGCAAGGATGGATTTTCAACAGCCAACGGGCTTCAGTCCGTGCTGCGGTTTGTGTCTATCATTCAGCAGTAAGAAATACCAAGAGGAATTAATAATGAAGTAGAGGGCTGTAGCTGCTCTTAGGCCTTCCAGGAAATGTGCTCAGGAGCAGCATTTGCACCGAAGGTCTCAATATATTTTGGATGTACTGCATGAAAGCTCTGCTGGTCCATGCCAGAGCTACAGCAGTGTTCATTTTAGTTCTTAGTTCCTTTTGGGGTGATCGTTCCCTATGAAAGATGCCAGAAAGGCATAATTCTGCATAACAGAATGGTGTCTTTTCTAAGAACACCAAGACCTTCTCTGATTTCTGATGTTTTCTACTCCTAATAATGCCAGAAATTCCCTAAAAGACTTAGTTAAAGGGGTTTTAGCTTTTAAAAAACAACATGGCCCTTACAAAGAATAAGGGAAGATCTGTGCATGTCTGTGGTAATGGCCACTGAAATCAGTGAAGTTGACCTGTTTTTGCAGACCATGTGTTCCTTTTGCTTAGTTTAATTGCATAGCCAATTAAAAACCCTTGACTAAACTTCATGAATCTCTTACTTAATTCTGGAGATACAAGACAACTTGGGGAAAAAATATCATCAAGAATCCTATTTTACAACAGAATCTTTAATGTTTCTTTAATAAGCAAAGTTATTGCAGTTTGTGGTTTTCATTTCCTCAGAAAAACCTCAGCCGAACAGATCTTCTCAATCAAATGCATTATTGGCCCTGCTCCACCTTCCCATTAACTGCCAAACATAAGCCAGCACTGAAAAATACACTTGATTTACTTTAAGTAGGAAGAGAAGAGAATATAAAGTAGCTAAAATATTTCAGGTGCTGAAGAAGAAGGCTGCAAGGTTGAATTTCAACCCTGAGTAAGTAATCTGGAGCACAGCTAGTGCAAGTTCCTAAATACTACAGTGCTTGCTGTGCGAAGGCTTTCTGCTCCCAGCTTAATGCACGTGGCAGCTTCACTGATGGGCCCTCCTACGTCTCTAGTGCTCTGCTTTGGATTTAGTGCTCCAAACAGTTTGAAGAAAAATGCCATCCCCCTAAGAGTGTTAATTATAAGGCTCTCAGAAGTTAATGGATTACAATCTGCCATTATTCATTATCTAAGGCATCACACCTGTAGCTCTAACTCAAGCATTTATGACTCTATCCAACAGACAGTTTCCTTTGCTAAACTTCAGGCACAATCTGCCTGTACCGAAATGTACGGATGTAATGCTCTAATGCTATAAAACTATCACCAGCAGACAGCTTCTAACTTCTTAGTGAGCTGAGGACAAACAGAGCTTGAAGGACAGCAAACTCCAGCTTGTGCAGAGGAAGGAGGAGGCAAGTTCATGGGTGAAGACTTTGGAAGGCCATGATAAGCCAGGCACACTCACTTCCCTGCCAGCAGGGTTAAAGTTGTGGGGAAAGCAACCAGGATGTAGGGAAAAGACAAAAACAAGTTTGCACAACATATTCTAGGTGGACACAGCATGTTACATGCTGAAAAATAGCCTTCTGTTTCTGAGTATAGCTGTCAGCTTCCTCCCAGATGCTGGGTGCATAAGCTCAGCCGTGGCATGCACATGAAATTTGGTCAATGGACTTTTTCCATGAAGGAGCACAGACAACACACTGCCCCTATATAAAGTGTAAATGTATCTCTCATCCACTCTGCTGACATAGCCACAGCCACTGGAGGTGTCAGAGCAGTGACAATATGGAAGCAGGAGAGAAATTAATCTGCCCAAACCACTTAACAAACATATGCTTGAACAGAGAAGCTTTATTTAGAGCTTTGAAGTCATAAAATGAGCACTCAAATCAAAGACAGTTAGTGCAGGCAAAGGAGCAGAAGGTTATTGACTCAGATGAACAGTGCTTGACAAGCAGAGGAGCTGAACGCTGCAGAGGCTGCCATCTCAAAAAGGGTTTTATCAAACATTACTAGATGGGATTCAGCCCCATGCAGGGGATGCAGGTGTACACACCAGAGGCGCGTGGTTTGGGGATTAGCTGTTTGAATTAACACAAAGTTTTCCACTTTCAATGAGACCTGATATATGCAGGCAGCAGAAGCGATCACACCTCTTGCATCCTTATGAGTTTCAGTGAAGCCCACTGAAGTCAACTGAAAAGGAAGGGGGAGGAAGGTACCTCTGTGACCTTTCCTATCCCACAAACTTCAACTTTCCTCACCTTTGGCAGAGCTAGTAAAACACAGCCAATAGCAATGCAGTCTGAACCACTGGGAATTTCTGTGCCTCCCTGGTTCTTAGTATGGTTGCTAGCCTGTGGCTGTTTTCATGCATCCTTAAAGACACAGGTACAGTCCCAATTACCAGTAGCCAAACTTTCATTGACTCAAAAGGGGGCAAGTATCAACTTGAGGCAGAAAAATGAGAAAAAAATGAGGTGAAAAAGACATAAACGTAGCAGATAAAAGGGAGAATAATCATGTCTGAATTTTAAGTTGCAGCTTTTACAATACCCACTACTCCTCCTCCCCCCCAGCATTTGTTGAGCAACACAACCAAATCATGCATTTAAGTTTATAGAAGTTCCTGCCTTCTGCAGAGAGAGAAGCTTCTCCTGCTGCTCTGTGCAAATTAAGAGTGAAAAATTTAAAAGATACCATAGCTGATATTTGTAATAGGAAAGTTTATAGGGAAAAATTAACACAGTTTTAAAGGAAAAAATTAGTAACTTGTGGTAGCCTGTGGGCAGGAGGAACTGACATGATGTTGTTGCACGCTTTATGCCCATGCAATATTAATGCAATCGCCATGACAACTGTGACACCCTCTGAAATTATACACCTTTACAATTACAGAATGTCTTCTGAAGGAAAAACACATCTGCAGCTTGCCGGGAAACTGCTGTAACCTAAAATCTGTCTCCTCTTTTTATCAGCATTCAAACATCTATTCAACAACTCTTTCTTTTAAACACTATCATCATGATTAGTTTCTGACCTAAGCTTAACTATGGCTTTATTTTTTTCTGTAGAGAAAAATAAGCATATGCTTTTAAATGACATAATTATTGTTTAAAGGCAACCAGTCATACAAGAAAAGAAAAAAACAACCAAAAAAACCCCACAAAACAGCTGACCAAAGTCTTGTAAAAATTGAAAAGTTCAATATGTCAAAACCAGTCACAGCTACATCCATCCACAGTCACCTTGCTTAATCAGGAGCTAAGACAGGCTGCATCATTTACATTTCAATAGTGTTAGTAGAGTGTTTTCAGTGAACAAATAATCTGACTCACGTTAAGAATAATATGGGAAACTGTATACTCTGAGGGCCTGAATAGCAGCCATAAAGTAATTGCTTGGTAAAGTAATATAAAGGCCACTAGACACCATGTCATGAGAATGTTAACCTTCTCATAGTGTATTCAGAAAAATCAAAATGACATAAGCAGGCTTTAGTAACAATGTCTCACTTCTAGCAAAATGCCTCATGTGGATTACATACACTGCAGTCCTTTTTATAGTCTCATTACAATCCCTTTCAAATTGAAACCAGGCTGTGATTCAAATGCCCATTCCTCCACTCATTTCAATATGAAGTGAAAGCATCCAGTTCCTCAAGTTTATTAGAAAGAAACCAAAGACCTATGGAACAAGAAATAGTGAAAATAAAGTGCTAAATGTGCTGCCCCCAGCAGAAACTGGGGTGGCGGGTCAAGGCAGCACCTACTTAGTTTTATTGCCCTGTGACTGAGGGATGATGTGCTGGATGGTGTTGGAGGGATATCAGATTCAGATTCACTTTGTGCAGTAGCTGGTAGTTCTCATCCAACAAAAGTACGTCAAAAGCATTTAAGAGTTTCCATGTCTCTGTTTATCTTCATAGGAAGCTGCAGATACAGAAGAAAGTAAGACAAAGAGAGAGATTCCTTGGTCCATTAAAATCAAATTCAAAAGTCCAAATCCTTTCACAGGGTGAGAGACTGGTTTTAGACTTTTTTGTAGTATCTATCTTCATCATGTCTTGGTTGGACACACTCATGGATCTAAACCTTTATTCCCACCTGTTCTGCTCTGGTGCCAGCAAGAAGGGTGGCTGGCCCTGGGCAGAGTGTCCAGCAGTTGGAAAACTAGGACATTGACCACAGTCATGACACAGCTCCTAATAAAAACTATCCAGCATCCTCACTGGTTTACCCAACTGAAATATTGTCTCCATCATGTGCCTGTCTTGTGAAGAAAGTTAAAAGCATATGAGACAGTCTGTATGCAACTATGTGGCCCCAGTTAGGGAACTATAGAAAACACTGCCTTTCAATTAATTCCAGTTCTCATCGTGTTTATAGCAGATTTGAATTTGGCCTTGGGACACAAATTCTTGTACATAATTTAGGTCCTTTCTAACAGCAGTTGACTAATGCAATATGGGGTAAGAGATGCTAAGGAGAGAGGGAGAGCCTTGGAGAGAGATACCACCGTATTGCTCAAGCCTCTGTGTGCTTTGCCACAGTAAAGACCATAGCATGGGTGATCAGCTATGGCCTAGGTATAAAGGTAGGCAACGGTCTTACTTTTTCTGATAATAAACTGTAGAACCAGCATAACTAAGCAAGAAATATGGAACAGACCAAATGCTTTTCTCTGCAATTCTTCTCTCCACCCCACCACCCCCCTCAAAAAAAAAAAAAGTCAAAGTAAACTAAATCTGAAGATCCTTAAGACACATTTTACCCTACATTTGGTTAAAATATATTTAGGACACTAACTTTGGTGATTATGCTGGCAGGAATCATTGACCCACCCACTGTAAAAAAATATCAGACCACTTGATTTCATAGCTTGGACATATATTTATGTGTTTTCACTGAAATGAAACCAGAGAACAAAAAGAGGTTACTTTTGGGGCAAATTTCAGCCAAACCTACTTAAACTGGTAGGAACATCTAAGGCAAATATTGCTAAATCTTTATCTCTGTATGGAGCAAATTGGGCTACAGCCCTATCTGAAGGACTGAGATTGCTGCAGGCAACCCCTAACTCACAGCTCCCTGGCAGAGCTCAACCCTACCTTCCTGGAAGCCTGACAAACACCAGACTTCAATCACTACTTCATTCCTCTCCAACTCAAAATGTACCCTGGAACTACTATATTATTATTAGTAGTAGTATCTTCTTCATCATCATCATCATTATTATTATCGTTGTTATTATTGTTGTTGTTAGGATTATTGTAACACCAAGGCACACTATGAAGAACAGGACATATAGTACTTTGAGAACATACAAGATGCATCATAACCTTGAAGAAGTTCTATAGCCTCAGCACAAAGCAAGAATAAAGAGATTACACACACACAGTGATATAAAAGAGCAGTGAAACAATATTGGTCAGCACGACTATTAAGGATCCCAGCACACCAGTGGGCTAACTATTCTAAAGTAATCCGATGGAACTGCACTGATTTACCGAGAAAACATCCTGACGAGTTTGTATTGTACTTAACTGCTGCTTCATATTTAATTATAAAAATCTTAAAGCAACACAAAAGCCTACAGCAACAAAGTCGGTGCCTGCTGTGCACCAGCTGTCTGCAGCGACAGAGCATGACGGATAGTGCCGGCCCTTGGTGGGCTCTGAGGACTACAGCAGTCCCTCAGCAAACAAAAATACTGGCTTTTTCATGCTTTACAATCTTTGTTGCAAGGGTACTTTCCCACTGTGCCCATCTCCATCATTGAGAAATAATTATTGTCATCAGACCAATCCCGTTTTCCTTTGCTTCAGTGGGAGGACAAACACCACGAGAAAGAAATGACGGGGCTGGAATCTTAATGCATCTTTTGGGAAGACTGGAGCACAAACTCCCTTTCCCAACATTGGTGGCCAGATGGGCAGACCCTGGTACCTGGTGTGGCATGTTCGAGTGCCAGGGCAGCTCACAGCCCCACTCCCCATGCCCGGGCAGGGCTGCAACATGCATGTTGTGTCCTCGCAATACAGGTCTTGAGGGAGCAAACACATACAGCAGACAGAAATCCTTCCTTTTGGAGAAAAAAAAAAAAAGCATGATGACATGACAACAACCTGGTGTACAAGAAAGAGGTCATGGTTGGTTGGGGACAGAAGCTTTGAGGGCTCAGATTCACCTGTGGATTTGTGGTTTGGGGGTACAGAAAAAAAGTCTAGAATGTTATTCTTGTCTCCAGAAAAAAGTCAGTGAGTCTATTTCAGCAATTTACTGTCATTAAACACATCTGAAAGCAGCTGTAAGTAGGGGAAAAACCAAAGATAGTCATACAAGGAATCACACTGCCAAGACTACAGCAAAATTAATATTTTAGAGGCAGTTGACAGAAAACTACAATAGTGCCAAATTATGAAATAACCAAGTCAGAGAGATTTTTCTTTCTGCTTTCCATTGCTGAAGATGAATTCCTGAAACGTAAGTCCCAAAGGATGTTCCCTCCCCTCCTCAGACCCCACCCCTTCCCCCCAAAAAGGGGAAAAAATAAAAAGGCTTCAAGTTTTCTGCACAGAAATAGTCTGAGTGCAAAGGAGACTAAGTTAATTGAAGGGGGTTCAACACAGAATATCACTTGTAAATTGTCCAGTTTATTTCCAGCCTCCCCTTCAGCTGTTTATCATTTTTTCCATCTGTTTCAAGAGAGGCTCTCTATGATTTTGGAAATCAGACGTGCTAAAATCATGCTAAAAATATTTCAATTGCAAAATATGATGCTTCATAAAATACCAAAAGGCCAGAAATAATTCACAGGGAAGCTTTCAAAAGGCTTCAAGAACTTTTTTGTATAAAATTGCATGCTGAATCATAAAAACCCTGAGAGGGAGAGGACTCCCCAAAGACATTTAAAGCTAACTGAAACTTTTTGTACGTTAACACTTAGAAATTTGAAAAAAAAAAAAAAAAAGGAGGAAAAACATTGAAGACATTTTAATATATGCTTTCCTAATACCTAGAGATCCCTAACTGGATGGTCATATATCCAGCTCTTATTTTTTATTTATAAATTTTCAGACAAAAGTGAGAAATTTCAAGTAGCTTTTTCAGGGACTTGCAGCACATGCTACCAAAGCAAATGCTATAATAAGGGGATGTTACTGTGTCCCTACCTGTCTGCCAGAGCCAGGTAAGATGATTCTGCACTACTCCGATACCACTAGAAATCAAAGCTTATTAACTGAAAACACCTTGAAAGCTGACTTTGCATTACCCTTGACTGGGAGCACACGCGGTTAATCCCATAGCTCAGCTGGCAGTGGGAACTCAGCTGAGCTGCTCCACTGACTACACCTGGATGTGTGAAACACCAGTTTCTATTTTGTCTCAGCCAACTTCTTGACTCATTGTTATTTTGTAAAAATACCCAGTATTTTAGTTTCTGACTAATCCACTACATCATAGTCTCTGTATATGCTTTAACATGCTCCATGCCTTTGGAGCAGGCTGCTTTTTTCGCTTTACTGAAGCGAAGACTGAAATCCAGAAGTAGATTTTAGCTATCAATAGTCACATGTATTTTGCAGCATCATTTGATAAAGCCAGGAAAAGGCCTGGTGTTCCTCCTCCCGAAACAAGGCAGGAAGGCGATACCACAAACGATCTTGTAAAAAGCACTTCAGTGCCCTATGGTTAAACTGCTCCAGAGACAGCTCTGATAGACACTGCACAATCAAGAAAATTGTGTGCCAAGAAAGATTTCTGGCAGGCAAGAAATCAAGAGCCATTAAGCCCACTACAGAATGTGTTATTTTCCACCATTTATTCACGACTCAGTGACAATACCCCCTCCATTGCTTTTTCTTTCACTGCATGTTATTTTAAATGACAACACATAGACAGTATTGTACCGCAAGACTCAGTGTGATAATCGATTTTCAGCCAAATGTTCAGCTTATGGGACCCAGTAAATATGCAATTACTTTAATGAACCAGACCAAATTACCTGGCTGAGCAACTTGTCTCTCCATGTATTTAAAACACCCACAATGATGAGCATAGAGTTTAAATTTGTAATTTTAATCCCTTGCTACAATATGCATTGGTAATTCTGCACAGTTGTATATACCTTACCGAGAAGCAAGCTGTCAGCATCATGACCACATTTAAACAGTGCCTCTGAAATCAAATTGGTTAAAACCAAAGGAAAATATAATGACTCGCTAGCCTTCCCTACCCGCCACTTGTGCATTAGCATCACAGGATGACTTTTTCCTTTCAGGCTTCCTAGGTGGAAAACTCCAAACTTCCCTCTCCGAACTTTCTGTGTGCAGCCTTCAACTATATTCTAGTGCCAAGCAAATGTGTGGTGCCAAGAGACTTCTCAATGTTTGTTTCTGGTAACTCTACTGCTGCTGCCCGTGCTGCTATTCAGCTAGAGCAGCCATGCCAGGCTTCTGTAATTCATAATAAACCATAACAATAATGGGATTGTCTGTGGATAATCATCTGTGAGAACTGCTGACAGAGTGGCAGGAGAAAAGACTCTCCATTATGTTAAATCCAGCTCAGAGGAGCCCAAAAGGAAGGGGAAGTGCAGACCCATGGCCCTAGGGGACTTTCAAAGCAGGCCACCACGCTCTAGGCAACATCCTCCTTTGGCTTTGCAAAGCTCTGACATACCCAAGTAGGGCCACCCAGCAGGGCCAAAGGCAGCTTGTTCTCATCTTGCAGCAGCATTGTTTATTGGAGACTCCCTAGATGATAAAAAGCCCAGAAAAGTCTGACAGGATTGGACTCCACCACCAAGTCCGTCAGGCTCTCCCATCCACCAAAGAGGATGAGGGCAGATAATAATTCCTCTGTGTCATCACCCGCATCAACCATCAAAACCATGGAGATGGTTTTGGCTTATCACAAGAGCCAGTGTTGTCCCAGGAGCATCAAGAGGAGCAGTACAGTTAGCTCCACAGGACACCCTTTGCTGCTCATAACTCTCCCACTCATCTTCAGTGCCATTTCTCTAATCTCCAGCAAAGCGAGCAGCTCCATATTCCACACTGTTGCTCGGAAGAATTTTAAAAATAGAGGTTGCACCGGTGTGTGGAGTACTCAGAGCAGAAAGGAAGTCTGTCGGGAGGAATTACAGCAGATAAGGAAAACAAACGCCATTTTCTTGGTTGCATTCATCGGTGCAGTTGTGCCTCTGCCACAGGTCTGTTGTTGCTGTGAAACAAAATATTGACTGGGGAAAATAGAAAGAAGGCATTCACAAAAGCCTGAGATGTCGCAATTGGTAAGTTTGCCAATTTTAGCGAACATCTGATCTAGAAGACTCCAAAGAGCATTTGAACTTTGCTTCCCCCCTGCCTCCCTCCCCCTCCCCCACAGGCATCAGCAGCTGCAAATCTAGGTTTGAAAAACACAAGCAAAGAGTTGCAGAAAGAAAAAGATGTTCACTTGAGAAGTAGGTTTATGTCTCTTATTGCTCATTGCCAGGCATGGTAAATATTTGTCTAGAGTATTTACTTCTACTTTGTTCGAGTATAGGTCCAGATTCATCAACCTCCCCTACTTGCTTTACACTACCCCAAAGATGAAAAGTACCCATAAACTCTGCTGGGGGAAAAAAAAAAAACCACCAAACAACCCCAAAGAAAAAAGACTACACTGGTTTTGCATGGACAGAATTAAATAAGCCAGCAAGAATATACCAGTCAGTGTAGACATAAAAATTCGTCACCACTGGAAATAGACAATTTGCCTCACTGAAATGGTAAGCTTTAAATGGAAAAAGTGTCTCTTGGCTACTGATATAATTTCCGTCTTTCCTATAACACTGAGATATGTCTTAAAAATTGCACATTCTGATAGTAGTTCATGTTTTTCAAAGGTCACTTATATCATATTTCCATATCTGTTGATGATTGAGCTTAAACACCAGGGGAACGATTCTTTTAATGGCTTTGTCTGTTCAGTGTCTATTTCTCTCTGCTTCCTGAAGGAAATCAAATCATGAAGAATATTTAAGTCCCTGGTCACATATATGAATGTTTCATAAGTGACTTCTGTATTTATTTTCCTAAAAGAAAAGGCATTCATCACCTCTGAATTACTCTGTTCATAAAGTGTTACATCCAAAGCATAGAAAAGTCAATTCAAGTCTACTGACATCAGTAGCTTAACATCAGGCCTTAAAGTTGTTTATTGGAGAACAAAGGTATCCCTCGGTGCCTGGGTTTTTAGATTGAAAGCCACTGAACGTGCTCATTATGAATAATTTAATGCTTTGAATATTATTTGTCGTACTTTCAATGCCAGACACATGTCAAAGGGGTTTTGGAAGGCCATTTCCTCATTTTATCCTCCACGTCCCTCACTGTTACACATTGCAGCACAAAGAGACAGCCAGGTCTATAGGCAACAAACCTAAGCAGTACCCACAAAATCCATAGGTTATTTGGTTTTATTCTTTATAGCTCTTAGCACTTGGCCTGAGCCTCTAATGGAACCATCCGAGCTCTAGCTCAGCCACATCAAAAAGCATCGGTAGGTACATGAGCTGTCTACTGTTTGTCTTTTGCTCCCTATTTATAGATATCATCTATTAGATTATTTTTAACAGATACCTCTATTTTTTCAGGAAATCTACGATGAAAAGTTCTCAAAATTCTGCCTGTGTTTTGCTATACTTATCTTTAAAGAAATACAAACCCTCACCAATCCCAGCCATAATTAACAACACAATTTTGAGGTTGTTTAGCTAGAATCCCCCTTTACTGAAAGTCTTGCAACATTTTAAAAGGTTTTTTAGGGGTTTTTATTACTCTTGAGATACAAAAAAAACATTCACCCCTCTCCCAACAGGTAAGCAGTTTCAGGTTCTTTTCAAGACAGTGTTGTCTTTTGGAAAGAAACAGCCAGAAGACCACCAGATTGCATAATTAAACAACAGAAAGATGCTGCTGGGAACTCTTGCTGGACTTTGGCCGTGAGGACCATCTTGTTACATGCTTTAGTCGTGTGATATCTGCCCCTTGCACTCATCTCAAAACAGCAATATAATATTTTGAGGATAGAATTATAAGCAAGCTCACCTGAATTTAGTGAAGATGCCTGGCAGTGAAGAGCACATGTAGTCATGTCGTTTTTGATTGATGAAATATTAGGCTGCAAAGAGTGTATAAAATTTCCAGCACACCTGGAATATTCTTTGCTTTGGGATTATTAGATCACAAATACCAAATGTTGACTCAGTCCCAGTAACTGAAAGCACCCTGTCTAACAGTAAGTACAACTCAGATGCATCAGCCTCAAGAGGCCTTCACTAGATCCTCATTATTCCATTGCCTAAGTCTTGAACATTGAAACCCTGGGAGATTCTTCATCTTTTTCATTTTTGCAGTTCCTAAAAGAGTAAATGTTCATTTGCTTTTGACACTCAGAACCCCTGCTGTTTATTAAACAAAACGAATAGAGCTGGAGTCAGACATCCAGAAACTCTTAGTCCTAGTGTTAGGCAGAACAAAGTCAGAACTTCACTGTCTGATGCTTTTCAAGCCAGAAGGGAAATAATTTTACATATAATGAGAACTATTCAACATCACAGGAGACAGATAACTTTAGAAACTGCACAAGTATCCCAAATATGAAATACAGACATAAGTTCTCCTTAAAGAGGGAGTCATACACATATGGGAACTTCAGGTTTTGGGATTTTGCTCCACAAACTTGACATATTCGACAGGACTTTTGTCTTTTGACTAGGAGAGTGATGACAGCCCTTAATATCTGAACCTATTATTTTTGCCAATGGATGCTGGATTCACCCGGTGGGGTAGGTTCATAGACCACCTGCGTGGGTGGTACAGGAAGCGCTGAAACAGAGCCCTGAACACAGTACAACCTTTCTGATCTTAATGGCAGGCTGACGTGTTGCACAGTGACTCTTTTCACTCTCTTCTCCTTCAGTTGCCCACTCATAGGAAGGGAATAACTTTATTGACTTATTTTATTAAAGCAATTTGAATTAATATACTCCCATTAATAAACTCTGCAACACTGCAGTGTAAATAATTCCTTTAACATAAGAATTGTAACATATATTTATTTATACAGGATTTAAGGATGCCAGTCATGTGACTGATGAAATGTTTTCACTAAGGTAAAAAACTTCACAAAATGTTATAAAGCACAATGTAAATGGTGGCTTTAAATTATTGATGCAATGAGGACAATCCCTCCTCTTATTGCCAAAGTACACATGAATATCAAAGTCTTCAAAAACTAACAAAAATTTCTACCACTTGAAAACAGTACGTAAGAAAAAACATGGGATTCTTCAGCATTGAAATGTACTCACTCCTGTGATTAGGCTGCTGTTAGGAGTCATGTACAGCCATTAACACATTGAAACAGACCTGAACACTCCTCCCTGCTAAAAAAAAAAAAAAAAGAGGGGAAATCCCAAAAAACTAAATTATTGGAAGAGAACTCACTGAAAACTCACTATAATACAGGTTTAATAAAACTACCATTGGCTGTTAAAGTAACCAGTTTAAACGGGCTCGGGTTACAAGTTTCACTCAAAACAAACACCTTCAGCTTGAGTCAAGGCTTTTCAAATGAAAAAGTTCTCATCTGCTAAAATTATTATCATAGTTTTCTAAAAAATAGGAGAATACTTGAAATTGAACAGATCCTACCCTTCCTTTATTGGGACGATAGAGTACTAGAGTCTTGTTGTTGTTCGGATTGAGTTTGGTTTTGCTATTTTTAAGCAACAAATAAGAACTTTGGCAGCCCAAATTAAATGCTAACTTGAATCACTCCCATTATTGGGTGATTTCATTAACTGGAGAAATGAAGGGAATAAGGACCAGCAAACCCCTGTTTTTTAGCTGTACTGGAATAAGGAGCACAACATTAAATAGGTGAGTTTTATCACTGGCTTTGTCTCTTAAGGAAAAAGTGTGTATGAAAACATATAGAATAGGTGCCCCAGAGCAACCCTGCCTTCCTATTCTACATATCGGCTCAGCCAGATCGTTAACCAGAGATCATCACATTCAAGCATAGGATGGTAGAATGGTAGAACAAAGAAAATTAAAGGTTCTGAGGACCTACCTCTTATTTTAGAAAGGTGACATCATTGCAATGCACTAGTAAACTGAAATTAGACTGAGCTGATTTCCTGTAACTTTGCATACCTCCTTCAAAGATGCTTGTTACAGTCTGTATTGGCAGCCTCGCAGGGAAAGGAGGCTTATTTTGAGCAACATCTTTGAACATTTCTACCAGCAAGCAGATCTATAGGCAAAGAGTATAATTGCTAAATCTCACTGATCCAACTGTTTTTTGTGTTACTAAAGAACACAGTTAATCAGACTACAATGGTGGATTTACATAATGCAATCAAGCACCAAAGTCTAGAAAGAACTATATAATCATCTGACATTCTCTTTTTATTACCTTTCTTTTTTTTTAAGGCACAAAAAATATCGAGGTCACATCTTAGTTTTCCAACAGAATGATTCACATGTACAGTTATGAAAGTGTTAGAGAATTCAGACAATGCAACGGAGTCCTGAGGTAGAGATACAGACCAGCTTCAGAAGATTTGACTTCAGAAATCTCCAGTAGCAAATCTGCCCTTTTCCTTTTCTTTCTGTGCCAACAGCATCTCTTCTGCCACGTTCATCTGCCACAAAATTCCCATTAGGAGTTATGGGATATTTCCCATCTCAACTGCTGTTTCCCACAGTTACAGGAAAATTCATTCCAGGTTCTCATCTCTAGTTTACTATTAAAACAGAGATGGTCTGGACTGAACATGGGGCACCACCATCCATCCACTCCCTCTCCATGCTGAAGGATGTTCAGCATGGAGACATCTTGGTACAGGCCCTTCTCCAAGAAGACTTTTTTTTTTTATGATCTTAGATCATACCAAAACTTAACATTCTTACTGAAAACTCTGGGTTTGAGGTCCCAGCAAGCTAAGTACATATATAGGGAACAGCTTGTGCCTTCAGACTAAACCAGTTCCTCACCACGAAAACACCTGATGATTTAGCCTCACCCGTTCTCAGGCTGCCACATACAATTCAGTGTGGGACATCCAGCAGCAGGTTGGTGGTCAAAATGTTTCAAACAGAAGAAAGAACAATAGAAAAACTGTTTGTTTCATGGGCTGCATTTGAAGGAAGGTCATGGACACCAAGAAAAGAGGAGTTCCTTGATAATTTTTTCTAATCTGAGCCTCTAACCCCAGAAGACCCCATGGCAGAACACTTTTCTGGTCCCAGAGGAGTAGCAGGTCTCAAGGAAGCAGCTGTCCTGGCTGAGGCCAAGTAGGCTGCCACCAAGACAGTTGTCAACCTCTTCCCAGTCTCCGCCACACACAAAAGCTGGCTGGATCCTTCCCAAAATTGTAAAAATAAATCTTAAAAAAATTGTTTGTTTCAATGTTTTCTTAGGAGCTTTTTCTGCTCCTACTCCTCTCCAAACAGCAAACTTTTTGCCAAGAAGGCAGCCCACATAGAAAGGCTGATACAGAAATCCAGGCTGCTAGCCAGGAGAGATATCATGGAGGAGCACTTTTAATCTCTACAGATAAGAAGCTGGCAGCACTAGGGAGGAATGCCCAGCGGCCTATAGTGGTTTGGTGGTGGCTAAAGAGCAGCCTTGCAGCATACAGGCCTCTGAGTTTTTCACAAAAATCTTCCTGGCCCTGTAGAATAGGATTGACCTTTATAAGGATTAAATGGTCTGAATAAAAAGCAACATACTGCTTATGCTTTGTGTCAGATAAGCGTTCTTACAAGTACCCTTATACACTATAGGATACTGTGTGCATAGAGCGTGCTTTCGCTATGGAGCAAACATTGTTGCTTTAGGCAGGGAGGCAGAAGCAATACAGATGAGGGTGACATCAAATTGTGCTAGAAGGGAGGCCAGGACATTTGGAGAAAGGCAGTCTGGGAAAAGGCTGAGCCTGCTGAGCCCTGCCCTGCCGAACAATTCACCAGGGTATGCCACAGCCCACAGCTCTCCCTTCCTTACAGAGTGATTTCAAGCACTTGGCAGTGCTGGCAGAAATGCTGTTCTACAGCATCCTTCTTCATAGTTAGACAACAGAAAACACACTGCATTTCAGCACTGAGGAGTTAAGACCCTCTTCAAAGCAAGTGAAGTCATAAGCCTTTTGGTTTCCTGGTAGAGATGAATCACAATGAAGAGCGTGGATTCATGTACTGGTACCCTGGAGGATGAGGTTTTCTTTGAGGAGAAGTGCATCTTCACTGGAAAATAGCTGAGATACAAAAGTCAATTTGTGACATAAGCTGATCTTCCATAATGGTTCACAGGGCCTGTAAAATGATAGAAGGGTAATTATTAGTTAACACAGCCATAATTGTGTTACGAAAGCTGCATACAGTTTTTCAGTTGGTAGACCCTGATGACGCCACCAGTACTGATAAACCTCAGGTACACAACCATTATCAACCAAATTACACAAAGTAGAAAGTACATCACGAGCTCAGGCCATAAGCAGATGGTTGCCTTACTTTGAACTGATTCCTCACTGACCGGTGCAAGTGAAGCATTTCCAGCTGCTAAAGGGCACTCGGTCCAACAGGGCTGGTTCAGAGTAAAATCCCCTGAAACACACAGGGCTTGGGCATTGCATCCTCAGCAGCAGGCACTTCAACAAATCTGCTTCTCTTGGTCTAGGCTATTTGCTACTAGGTATAGCCAAGATGAGGGTGAGAGAAGTGATCCATGAGCAGGAGGAGCGCTGGAGACACATTCTAGAAGAAGCAACAGTTTGTGCTGCAGTTGAACCATGAGACAGCTAAGGCAAGCCTCTGCAGAGCACATCAAGACAAAACAGGATAGTTACAAACCAGTCTGCAACACTTGGGAAAAGGACTGAGATGCACTCTGTAATGCCTAGTGAAGTTACCATAGACACAGCCCTCCGCAGCTTCACTCTATACTCAAGGTATGTTTGTGGTGTTCTATTTTTCTCTAATGGACTGTTGTGGTTTAAACCCAGCTGGCAACTAAGTACCACACAGCTGCTCGCTCACTCATGAGAGATGAGGGAAGACTACTTGATAGGTAAAAATGAGAAATCTTATGGGTTGAGACAAAACCAGTTTAATAATCATAGAATCATAGAATGGTTAGAGTTGGAAGGGACCTTCAAGATCGAGTTCCAACCCCCCTGCCATGGGCAGGGACACATCCCACTAGAGCAGGTTGCTCAAAGCCCCATCCAGCCTGGTCTTAAACACTTCCAGGAATGGGGCTTCCACAACTTCCCTGGGCAACCTGTGCCAGTGCCTCACCACCCTTGCAGTAAAGAATTTCTATCTAATCTAAATTTCCCCTCTTCTAATTTAAAGCCATTACCCCTTGTCCCGTAGACATATAGAAATAGTAGTCCTATAGAAATATACTACTAATAACAACAACAATAAATGTAATGAAAAAGAAAATAAATAAGAGACAGAGATAAGACTCAAGAGAGACAAATTATACAAACTAAAACAATTGCTCAGCAGCAGAGCAGTACCCACCCAGTCCCCAAGCAGTGGGGGGACCCCCACTGCTCCCCCCACCAATCTCCCCGCAGCCCACTCACCCATGGGGCAGTGTGAGGGGCAGAAAGGGCCTGGATGCTGTGTAAGCACTGTACTAAACCATCCCTGTATTATCAACAGTGTTTCCAGCTCAAATCCAAAACACAGCCCCATACTAGCTACTATGAAGGAATTTAACTCCATCCCAGCCAAAACCAGCACATGGACAGAAAAGTCACATCAGGCTGGAACAGATCTGGCAATTTCAATTTCAGCTACAAAGTGGTTTAGTACCAGTTTTTATGAAATCTTGAAAATTGGTTCAGTTTTACCTTAATAGGATTGCTGACAGATCATACTGTAAACAGTGTTAGTACGTAACATTTACAATCTTACAACTGGATTTAAGAAGCACACAAAACGTGAAGGGAAGCTATGGAATATATTTCAGAGAAGTTAATTCCACTCTGAAGCCAGCTATTTTTCATGGCAAAGAAAACACGATAAAATAAGGTTCAAGTAAATACACCTTCTAAAAGGACATAAACACACATTTTCCAAGAAAAAGGTTATATACCTAATTTCTAAAATAGTGTTTTACCCTGTCCCTTTGGAAAGTTTAGGCTACTTTTCTAACCTATGCCTTTAAAGAAAGGTTCAGTATCTTTCCAGGACGTAAGAATAATTAAGTACTAAATAAATCATCTGTATTACATCATTGCAGCCTGGAGAACCAGAAATGGCCAAGGGATAATAGTGCCATTTTGGAGACATCCTAAAAAGTAAGGCTGAATGTGATTATCTCATATTGACTTGTTGTACCACAGATTTCGAGCAAGAAACTTATGATAAGAAATCAGGTATGCCAGGAAATTGTCTTCCAGAGATTCTGCTCAAGTCAGTTTTGGCCTTTGGTGTCAGTAAAAGAGTAATACCACATGTCATTTCCATTAGTGGGAAAGAACTCCTAGTTTGTTCTTACAGAAAATATCTTAAACCCAAGACAGCACATTATGGCAAAGGGTCTGTTCTACAGGTACAAGAACCATTCTTGCCTGTACTGTACATGGTATTGCTTATATACTCATACATGATAAATAAAAACATCTGAATTCAAAATAAATGGAGGACTTTAAAGTATATACTAAAAATATACTAAACAGTATTAATACAGGACGGCTTGTTGCTAGTTACCGTAGGATGCCATTGCTTATGACAGTCTTCAGACTTAATTGCATCAGACTAAAGGGAGACCATATTAAATGCCACTGGATACCATGTCTTGCTCAAAATTACTGCTACAAATCCACGACGCATTAGACAACATCCATTAAAAGCACTGCCATGTTTGAAGGTGATTGTTCACCTGGTCTACTAGCCTGCTTAGGGCTTTGTGGTCCCCACAGGTAAGTCAGCATTGTGTCATCCTCTAGCCTTAACAGAAGCAGAATTTATTTGTGTGGGACAATGTTGAAGACAAAACTCCCATCTACATCAGCCACAAAGCAATGAGCCTGCCTTTTACCGTTGTATTCCAGTACCAGTAACTTTTGCCAGTGTCTTGAGAGAAATTCCCTACCTCTGATGCTGTTTTTTAAGGGATGAATTGTAGTAAGTGCTCTGATGTTTGTAGTTTTTTTTTCTAAAGAGGATTCATACCCCTCTCAAGACCAGGCTAATCTCTCAAGCTTATTTGCTGCAGTAAAATCCTATCCAGCCTGTAAATCATGATGTCATCTGCACATGCTTACAGACTCCTTCCGCTGCAATTCGCTCTGGAATGACTTCTTATGTCTTCTGATTAACTGTAGAGAACTGAATCTTACCCATGCCTTTTCTCCATGAAATGCTATTCCAGATAGTTCACCTCAAATTGACATCTGTGGAAACAAAGCCAAAAGGATTTTGCATTCTTGGTTACAGCGGGTAATTTGTGTAGGAAATGAGGCGAATTTACAATTCAGGATGAGTTTGTTCACTTCAAAAGGGAAAGATTTAGTCCAGGTTTGGCAGTCCTTTAAATCCTCTTGGACCGTCACCGCATCATCCCTAATTCAGCATGGTTTCATACTTGGCACTCCACTGCCTTGGGCCAGACTGACTGGCCTTGACTCTCCATGAGGAGAGAGCCAGCCAGGAGCTTGCTTATTCCATCAGCAGGGTAAAAGCAACCCAGAACTGCACCTCTAGAAGTACCAACCCCAGTAAAGCCACACATGATATCGTTGATAGCCGTACACAAAGCATGTACAAACACAACACAGCAAGTGCTCAGAACCACATGCCAAAAACTCCTGTGATCATACGTACACCACATGGTGTCCAGGAGTTGCTCAGAAGAGAGCCGGAGGCGGCGTGTATGTCCATATGATCGTCATATGGAGACTGTTACAGAGGAGAGATCTACCCATAATGATTATATGTTGCTTTGAAAGGACTTACTCTTTATTTTATCATGTTGTGCAGATCTGACAGTCTCTTTCCATCTGCTTCCTCTCCAGAACATTAAAAATAGCATTCACAACAGACATGTTAAAAAGTCTTATTTTTCAGCTATAACAAATCCCACAGCCACTGGCATCCCCAGCTGCTTCCTCTTCCCCAAGATCCACTCACTGCCCTTCCTGTTATGTCCCTCTGCTAATGAAGAGCCCCCTAAGTCAATGCATTACTTGGCAAGTGCATTTACTGTAGCTGTAGGTAAATAATCAGAAAAAAAACTAAGTAGAAAGGCAGACTGGCTCACAGATTTATTAAATTACTCAGCTTTTACCAAAGTCTGTTTCATGAGCTAATGGCCCAGGTTAGACTACAGAGAGATTTCAGGCACCCTACACTAAAAAGTAATTTGAAAAAACACTCCAACCTTCAAGTGGACTCCTAGAACAGAAAAAGAAGACATGCATGGCATTTCTGAACTGTGGAGGAAACATTTCATCGTTGTGGTCCACAATAATCATCGTATCACCAAGTCGGTAAGCACCTATGTCTTTTTTTTCCTCAGTAACTTTAGCAGAGCTGCTGTGCTACAGGACATAGAGAAGAGAGCAACAGCAGAGAAGAATAAAAAGAGCACAGAAGGATTAAAAAAACAAACCACATGAAATATTTAAACCCATAATAGGGCAAAGGGAATAGAGCTGTAGGAGGATGGTTATTTGAGACATTTTCCATATATTGCATAAGGTCATGGCTCTGGAAGAGGCAGAGTTATGATGGAACACTTTGCAACAAAGACAGCATGAAGTATTTTCAAAGCATTGCAAACTACCGAGACCACAAAACTAACCACCTGCCTCTCCAGCTGAAGAGTCTCCCATGAGCCGCAGCCAGCTGAGATCTACAGCAAAGATCCATTGAGCTAAAACTATTCAAATAGTCCACAGAAGTATTGAGTTCTTCATTTGGCTCCTACTCCTCCATTGTCTACAGACTTTGGCATTAGAAGCAAATTAATCTTTGTGACTCAAAACACGTTTTCATTATGCTATTCCATGATTATCATGCTCTGTGGCATGCTCTCTGTCCAGTTTGACTGCACTAACAAAAAAAATAAATAAATCAGACTTTAAAGATTAATAGATAGAGGAAGGTAAATGATGGTAGCTTCTCATCATACTTCTCACGTCATCTCTCCTTCACAGAGAGATGTGTGCAGACAGGCAGAATGTGCACAGCACAGACAGGCAGAATGCAGCACCAATGGACACCTGCTTAAAACACAAGTGAAGAGCTGTGCTGACACAATGGCTCACCAAGCACCTTATTTTGGAATAACGAAAAGCTATAAACACCAATTTGTTGTGCTTAAAGCACAGAAGTCCATATAGACACATTGACTCCACTATTTTGCCTTCCAGAATACAGCTCTGAAGAAAGATCTGCCTTAATAGTCCAGCTCATACCTCCTGGGTCATTGCCCTCCTAAGAACATAAAAGTCCCCTCAGCAGTAAAGAGTTAAGGCAAAGAAGACAACTGACTTCCAAGGAATCTTTCTGAATCCGGTAGTTTAGCAGTAGCCTTTGGTCAAAATCAACCCAGGCAAAGGGACAAACACCTTGCAAGGAAGCTTCCTTCAGAAATTTAAAGTGTTCTGCTGTCCAGTTAAACTCCAGCAGTCCTGTTTCACTGAGGGTCTCTCCTCAATATTCTACCTGAATTCTTCCAGAATGATCACAGCATTGTGATATCTATCTTCCCCATGTCTAATAACATCATGACTTAATAGATGTAATCCATTAAATATTCTAGGCTGAATAGGAAGAGCATGGAGGCAGAAGTGGTTTTGGTATTTCAGCCTGTGATAACTGACTGCGGGGAGGTCGGACTAGATGATCCTAGACAGCCCTTCCAACCTGGACCCATTCTATGATTCTATGATTCTATAATGTATTTTTCCGTCTTTCAATCTCTCTCTTTTTTTTTTTTTTTTNGACAGTCTCTTTCCATCTGCTTCCTCTCCAGAACATTAAAAATAGCATTCACAACAGACATGTTAAAAAGTCTTATTTTTCAGCTATAACAAATCCCACAGCCACTGGCATCCCCAGCTGCTTCCTCTTCCCCAAGATCCACTCACTGCCCTTCCTGTTATGTCCCTCTGCTAATGAAGAGCCCCCTAAGTCAATGCATTACTTGGCAAGTGCATTTACTGTAGCTGTAGGTAAATAATCAGAAAAAAAACTAAGTAGAAAGGCAGACTGGCTCACAGATTTATTAAATTACTCAGCTTTTACCAAAGTCTGTTTCATGAGCTAATGGCCCAGGTTAGACTACAGAGAGATTTCAGGCACCCTACACTAAAAAGTAATTTGAAAAAACACTCCAACCTTCAAGTGGACTCCTAGAACAGAAAAAGAAGACATGCATGGCATTTCTGAACTGTGGAGGAAACATTTCATCGTTGTGGTCCACAATAATCATCGTATCACCAAGTCGGTAAGCACCTATGTCTTTTTTTTCCTCAGTAACTTTAGCAGAGCTGCTGTGCTACAGGACATAGAGAAGAGAGCAACAGCAGAGAAGAATAAAAAGAGCACAGAAGGATTAAAAAAACAAACCACATGAAATATTTAAACCCATAATAGGGCAAAGGGAATAGAGCTGTAGGAGGATGGTTATTTGAGACATTTTCCATATATTGCATAAGGTCATGGCTCTGGAAGAGGCAGAGTTATGATGGAACACTTTGCAACAAAGACAGCATGAAGTATTTTCAAAGCATTGCAAACTACCGAGACCACAAAACTAACCACCTGCCTCTCCAGCTGAAGAGTCTCCCATGAGCCGCAGCCAGCTGAGATCTACAGCAAAGATCCATTGAGCTAAAACTATTCAAATAGTCCACAGAAGTATTGAGTTCTTCATTTGGCTCCTACTCCTCCATTGTCTACAGACTTTGGCATTAGAAGCAAATTAATCTTTGTGACTCAAAACACGTTTTCATTATGCTATTCCATGATTATCATGCTCTGTGGCATGCTCTCTGTCCAGTTTGACTGCACTAACAAAAAAAATAAATAAATCAGACTTTAAAGATTAATAGATAGAGGAAGGTAAATGATGGTAGCTTCTCATCATACTTCTCACGTCATCTCTCCTTCACAGAGAGATGTGTGCAGACAGGCAGACAGGCAGAATGTGCACAGCACAGACAGGCAGAATGCAGCACCAATGGACACCTGCTTAAAACACAAGTGAAGAGCTGTGCTGACACAATGGCTCACCAAGCACCTTATTTTGGAATAACGAAAAGCTATAAACACCAATTTGTTGTGCTTAAAGCACAGAAGTCCATATAGACACATTGACTCCACTATTTTGCCTTCCAGAATACAGCTCTGAAGAAAGATCTGCCTTAATAGTCCAGCTCATACCTCCTGGGTCATTGCCCTCCTAAGAACATAAAAGTCCCCTCAGCAGTAAAGAGTTAAGGCAAAGAAGACAACTGACTTCCAAGGAATCTTTCTGAATCCGGTAGTTTAGCAGTAGCCTTTGGTCAAAATCAACCCAGGCAAAGGGACAAACACCTTGCAAGGAAGCTTCCTTCAGAAATTTAAAGTGTTCTGCTGTCCAGTTAAACTCCAGCAGTCCTGTTTCACTGAGGGTCTCTCCTCAATATTCTACCTGAATTCTTCCAGAATGATCACAGCATTGTGATATCTATCTTCCCCATGTCTAATAACATCATGACTTAATAGATGTAATCCATTAAATATTCTAGGCTGAATAGGAAGAGCATGGAGGCAGAAGTGGTTTTGGTATTTCAGCCTGTGATAACTGACTGCGGGGAGGTCGGACTAGATGATCCTAGACAGCCCTTCCAACCTGGACCCATTCTATGATTCTATGATTCTATAATGTATTTTTCCGTCTTTCAATCTCTCTCTTTTTTTTTTTTTTTTAAAGTGTGTTAAATTGTTTCATAATCTACAAACCTCTCAAGTAATACTTAGGCTTCGAGGATGGAAAATGTTGAAGCTTGTTCAGATGTTTCAAACTGGTATTTTTGGTAAAACAGCCATTTTATATTCTTTTCCCATCCATCCTCTCAAAAGGAAAATAAATAAAAAAAAAAAGAAAANCATCCTCTCAAAAGAAAAATAAAAAAAAAAAAAAAGAAAAAGAAAAACAACAACTTTCCACTTTTAAATCCTTTTCACTTATAAATAGCTTTGCAATTCAAGGTACCCAAGGAGAAATGGAAACTGCTGCAAGAAAGAATTGCAAGAATGAGTAAAGGACTGAAAAAACATGCATTGTACAGAAAGTTTCATCAGCTGAATCATAGAATAGAATCATGGAATCATTTTGGTTGGAAGAGACCCTTGGGATCATCGAGTCCAACCATCAGCCCTACCCTACAAAGTTCTCTCCTCAACACCACATCCAATCTACTCTTAAACACAGTCAGGGATGGTGACTCCACCACTTCCCTGGGCAGCTGATTCCACTGACTGACTACTCTTTCTGTGAAAAATTCTTTCCTAATGTCATGTCCTACCCTGCTGCAACTTGAAGCCATTCCCTCTCGTTCTATTGCTAATTGCCCATGAGAAGAGACCAGCACCAACCTCTCTACAATGCCCTTTCAAGCAGTTGTAGAGAGTGAGGTCTCCCCTCAGGCTCCTCTTTCACAAACTAAACAGTCCCAACAGAATCCATCCAGCTCAGCAAAGAAATGGATAAAGGACAACTAGATCACTCTGAAGTGAGCCCTGAAAGCTTTTCCTATTTGCAGGTAGTTAAAATATAATAATAATAAATTAATTCCAAGTTGAATTACACGTTGTAAACTATTAGGAATAAGACAATATCTTGAAAAAAAAGGTCTGAAAGGATGATTTTGTTACCATTCGAAGTTGAAGAGGAGAGCCATGGCTGTAGCCTTACACAACATCATCCAGCTGGCCAGGGTACTCCTTCAGGATACAGGAGAATGAGCTCAGCATCTGCTCGGGTTCAGAGCATGGATCAGAGTAAAGGTCTGAGACCTTCTACTGAACTTTTTTTTACTTCACAGAAGATACACACATACATAGAATACACAAAGAATTAATTATTAGGATTGGTAACTGATAGATACATATTCTAGCCCTTGCAGAAATGAGAAGTCAGTGATTATGTAAAGTGAAATAAATTTATCAGAACAAGGCAAAAATAATCATTTCAGAGTAATTACTAGCCCATTTGCAAGGGCGCTTTTCTCAGACTTGGGCAGGCCCAATGTAGGTACAAAGGAGTTTGAACCTTAGCGTCCCAGATGCCAGCCGAATAGCCTTGCAACTTGACTGCAGAAAATAGAATCAGAGTGAAGAAATGGTTAAAGGGACCATAAAGACCATTAAGTTCTAACCACCCCTGCAACCTCCCACTAGAGCAGGTTGCTCAAAGCTCTGACCTCAAACACTTCCAGGGATGGGCCATCCACTTCTCTGGGAAACCTGTTCCAGTGCCTCACCAGCCTCACAGGACAGAATTTCTGTCTAGTATCTAATCTAAATCTCCCATCTTCCAATTTAAAACCATTACTCCTCATTCTACTGCTACACTCCCTGNGGGACAAACACCTTGCAAGGAAGCTTCCTTCAGAAATTTAAAGTGTTCTGCTGTCCAGTTAAACTCCAGCAGTCCTGTTTCACTGAGGGTCTCTCCTCAATATTCTACCTGAATTCTTCCAGAATGATCACAGCATTGTGATATCTATCTTCCCCATGTCTAATAACATCATGACTTAATAGATGTAATCCATTAAATATTCTAGGCTGAATAGGAAGAGCATGGAGGCAGAAGTGGTTTTGGTATTTCAGCCTGTGATAACTGACTGCGGGGAGGTCGGACTAGATGATCCTAGACAGCCCTTCCAACCTGGACCCATTCTATGATTCTATGATTCTATAATGTATTTTTCCGTCTTTCAATCTCTCTCTTTTTTTTTTTTTTTTTAAAGTGTGTTAAATTGTTTCATAATCTACAAACCTCTCAAGTAATACTTAGGCTTCGAGGATGGAAAATGTTGAAGCTTGTTCAGATGATTCAAACTGGTATTTTTGGTAAAACAGCCATTTTATATTCTTTTCCCATCCATCCTCTCAAAAGGAAAATAAATAAAAAAAAAAAGAAAAAGAAAAACAACAACTTTCCACTTTTAAATCCTTTTCACTTATAAATAGCTTTGCAATTCAAGGTACCCAAGGAGAAATGGAAACTGCTGCAAGAAAGAATTGCAAGAATGAGTAAAGGACTGAAAAAACATGCATTGTACAGAAAGTTTCATCAGCTGAATCATAGAATAGAATCATGGAATCATTTTGGTTGGAAGAGACCCTTGGGATCATCGAGTCCAACCATCAGCCCTACCCTACAAAGTTCTCTCCTCAACACCACATCCAATCTACTCTTAAACACAGTCAGGGATGGTGACTCCACCACTTCCCTGGGCAGCTGATTCCACTGACTGACTACTCTTTCTGTGAAAAATTCTTTCCTAATGTCATGTCCTACCCTGCTGCAACTTGAAGCCATTCCCTCTCGTTCTATTGCTAATTGCCCATGAGAAGAGACCAGCACCAACCTCTCTACAATGCCCTTTCAAGCAGTTGTAGAGAGTGAGGTCTCCCCTCAGGCTCCTCTTTCACAAACTAAACAGTCCCAACAGAATCCATCCAGCTCAGCAAAGAAATGGATAAAGGACAACTAGATCACTCTGAAGTGAGCCCTGAAAGCTTTTCCTATTTGCAGGTAGTTAAAATATAATAATAATAAATTAATTCCAAGTTGAATTACACGTTGTAAACTATTAGGAATAAGACAATATCTTGAAAAAAAAGGTCTGAAAGGATGATTTTGTTACCATTCGAAGTTGAAGAGGAGAGCCATGGCTGTAGCCTTACACAACATCATCCAGCTGGCCAGGGTACTCCTTCAGGATACAGGAGAATGAGCTCAGCATCTGCTCGGGTTCAGAGCATGGATCAGAGTAAAGGTCTGAGACCTTCTACTGAACTTTTTTTTACTTCACAGAAGATACACACATACATAGAATACACAAAGAATTAATTATTAGGATTGGTAACTGATAGATACATATTCTAGCCCTTGCAGAAATGAGAAGTCAGTGATTATGTAAAGTGAAATAAATTTATCAGAACAAGGCAAAAATAATCATTTCAGAGTAATTACTAGCCCATTTGCAAGGGCGCTTTTCTCAGACTTGGGCAGGCCCAATGTAGGTACAAAGGAGTTTGAACCTTAGCGTCCCAGATGCCAGCCGAATAGCCTTGCAACTTGACTGCAGAAAATAGAATCAGAGTGAAGAAATGGTTAAAGGGACCATAAAGACCATTAAGTTCTAACCACCCCTGCAACCTCCCACTAGAGCAGGTTGCTCAAAGCTCTGACCTCAAACACTTCCAGGGATGGGCCATCCACTTCTCTGGGAAACCTGTTCCAGTGCCTCACCAGCCTCACAGGACAGAATTTCTGTCTAGTATCTAATCTAAATCTCCCATCTTCCAATTTAAAACCATTACTCCTCATTCTACTGCTACACTCCCTGACAGAGTCCCTCTCCAGCTCTTCCAGACACTGGAAGGCTGCTCTAAGGTCTCCTCAGAGCCTTCTCTTCTCCAGGCTGAACAAGCCCAACTCCCTCAGCTGGTCTCCATAGGAGAGGTGCTCCAGCCTCTGATGATCTTCGTGGCCCTCCACTGGACCTGTTCCAACAGGTTGGAGTGTTGGAATGTCCTCAGTAATGTCCTTCCTGTGTTGAAGACTCCAAAGCTAGTACCAAATAGTACTAGTGCCATCATCCCCTCGGTTCTGTCTGTAGTATGGTAAGAAGTGCTGTCTCCTAAAACCTAGCACAGACCTGCTTCATAAGTAAGTTTCTGAAACGCTGGCATAACGCGATTGTGTGTGCGTTATTGGGAAAATGCAAGCCTTGGTCACCTAATCTGCACAACTTCAATTCTGCTAATTATTTCTTTAGTGATTGCATCTTCCTTACTTCTTAGACGTACAAGTTTCACTGTTTTCAATAAACTGAACTACATTTTATTTGTCAAGGGGCAAAAAACCATACTCGTTACCACATGTGAGCTGATAGGCAATCACTTGACAAACTGTTTGAACTCACTTGAGACACTGAACATTAAAGTGAGGCAGATTCTCCCATTTCTAACAGAACTGCTCAAGGCTTTCTGAAGTCCTTTTGAAAGTGATGAAACAGCCAACTCTTTTTAAAGCTTTCCCTGAAAGTCACTTTATGTAAACAACCAATTCTACAGCAGTCATCAGTGTGGCCTCAAAGGACAAGTTAACACTTGTGCTCTGGTAGTTTAGGGTCCTGTATCATCAACAGTGTTTTTTCTTTCCTCTTCATCAAGGGTGCCAGCTGCCAGCTTCTGGATTAAACAACAGAGCTATCAGGAAGCCCTATCAGGCATTTGCTGCAGTTCTACAGAAGACACAAATGCTTCATTCTGCATCTCTTTCAGCCTTTGGAAGTGTATTTCAGCGCTGGGCTCAGGAAGGCTCACACCAAGCACTGAGCGCTCCAGTTATCTTCCTTCAAAGGGAGATAATATGACAGATACTCTTTCCTTCGCGTTTACTGGGGAAAAAAATGAAGTGAAATGAAATAGCTTGTCTCTATCTCTGCATTTTAATATTTCATAAAATTCATTTAACAGCCCCAGGATTTATCTTCTAGATCATCTTTGAGACTCTACAACATTAAAGTTCTGGTTTTGAAGAAAAACCTCACTCAAGACTAGCAAACTACTACTCTGCAGCTATATTAGCATTTTATTCTTTCTGGTATGGCCTTTAACCAGAGGAAGATAGATCTTCAAGGACTGAGAATCTGGACAGGACACAACATTTCAAGATGAAGTATACAATATACCAACAGCTTTCTCCTAGCAGCACCCAAATACATCATATTTCTGGTGTAAAATTCTATTAAACCCTGGGAGCACTCCAATACAAACCTAATAGACATCAGAAGAACAGCCACCTCCCCCCCCTCCATCTCTATTCAGGTGCTCTGGGGAGTGCTCCCTCTCTTCTCTCCAGGAGAAAAAAGGCACTCCTTGCCTATTCTTTTTTGCTGAGTAGCTCACAACCCTTTTCCCCAGTATTTTTAAGACCAGGCTGCCTGGGCCTCTAATACACAGGTATCGCACAGCCCCACCTGGGAAAGGGGTAAGTAGCTGAGCAATTGCACATACAGCACTGTATCGCCTCACAATGACAGCTCCACACAACAAAGACATAGCGGAACGTACAAAAAAGCCCACTTCATGCCCCATTACTCCCTTAAAGTTGCTTTCTTCAAATGTTGGACACAGCTGTGAAGATCATCATCGGTATTTTCTTTAAAGCTTTCCCAGAACATCAGTCTCATATGCCCAACTGACTACAAACGTATTGAAAATGTTCTTTTTGTCTCAGTAGATGATGTAGTTTATGACTTTCTTCCACCCCCTAAATAAGAGTCAGAAGGCAAAAGACTTAAGAATTATATAAAGAATTAAGTTCTAAGTAGAAAAACAAGGCAAACATTTAAGCCAAACCAACATAACTTGGCTTTGAAAGATACTGGCAAAATCTATAAGACTGGACGTAATGAACTACCTTGTTGACTTGCAGGTATCCCTAAGACAACACAAAGGACAAAAACCACATCTTGAACACATTCAAATGTCTGCTGCAATAAAAGCACTGAATATAGTTTAGATGTACTTTTTATTCTTGTTCAGTTCTATGTTCTAAAATTATGCAGTTGGTAACTTCTGATATGTAATAAATCCACCAGTAATTCTTTTTTAAAAAGTTTTGGCAATTTATGCCAAGTGAAAGTTAATACCATTCTCATGGGAAAAATTAGGTTTAACAACAAAGTTCTCAATGAAAGTTTAGACAAAGTATTTGAAGTTTGTGGTCAATGACTTGATGTCCAAGTAGTGGCCAATGACAAGTGGTGTTCTTCAGGGGTCTGTACTGGGACCGGTGCTGTTTAACATCTTTATCAGACATGGACAGTGGGATGGAATGCATCCTCAGCAACTTTGCTGACAACACCAAGCTGTGTGGGAAGGGATGCCACCCAGAGGGACTGGGAGAGGCTTGAGAGGTGGGTCTGTGTGAACCTTGTGAAGTTCAACCAAGCCAAGTGTAAGGTCCTGCACCTGGAACATGGCAATTCCAAGCACAAATACAGGTTGGGCGGAGAATGTATTGCAAGCAGCTCTGAGGAGACTTGCGGGTGGTGGTTGAAAGGAGCTCAAGATGACCTGGCAACATGCACTTGCAGCCCAGAAAGCCAACATCCTGCAGCATCCTGTGCTGTGTACAAAGATGTGCAGCCAGCAGGGCAAAGGAGGTGATTTTGCCCCTCTACACAGCTCTGGCGAGACCCCACCTGTAGTACTGCGTCCAGCTCTGGAGTCCTTGGTATGTGAAAGACAAGGTCATGCTGGAGCAGGTCCAGAGAAGCTACAAGAATGATTAGAGATCAAAATCACTTTTCCTGTGAAGACACACTGGGAGAACTGGGGTTGGTCAGCCTGGAGAAGAGAAGGCTCCGTGTAGTCCTTACAGCAGCCTTCCAATACTTAAAAAAAGCCTAGAGGAAAGATGGGGAGGGACCTTTTATCAGGGCCTGTCGTGATGAGGGGTTGCTGATAAGGTTTGTTGTAAACTGAAAAAGGAAAGATTTAGATTAGATACTAGAAAGAAATTCTTTAGTGCAAGGGTGGTGAGGCACTGGAACAGGTTGCCCAGAGAAGTTACAGATGGCCCATCCCTGGAGGTGTTCAGGGCCAGACTGGATGGGGATTTGAATAACCTGGTGTTACGTGTCCCTGCCCATGGCAGGACAGAAAGGTTTTATGTAGAATTTAAATCATGAAGCAACTAATTGTGTACATGGAAACAGAAGCTACAATCCAACAAAGGCTATGCTGTTCCCATATTCTATGATCCTGGACCCTGTTTCAGTTACTAAGAAATCACTACATTTAACTCAAACTTCCTCCAGATTCAACAGGTAGCATCATGAAGCCAATTACCAATTTCTCCAAGTGACACTTCCTCAGAGTTAAGCCCCATAAAAAATAACTACATGCTTAATGATGGCTGCATTTTACTGAAATATTTCAGCCACAGACAGTGAAAACACAAGACCACGAGAGCTGGAGAAGTCTCCATGAAGTGCAACTCCCTACATATACTCAATTATATATATTTGGATATTTTGAAGTTATCTGAAAGAATACCTAGGCTAGCAGAGAGACCTTCCTTGAATAAGGCTAGAAAAAGTGGTTTGCCTGGATACTTTGAATGAAGAAGTGAGGAACAGAGAACTGGAAGAGAATGGGGGTTCAGGCTGCTCAAGGACAAGACTGTCCTCAGTGCACTCATCAAGTCAGAAGAGACACACTCGTCTGCCTGAACTAGGAAGCAAAAGTATTTAAAAAATTTATTCTGCCTCAAGATGCAATTAGGTCAGAAAACATCAGCTACGATATTCCAAAACTCCTCCAATTGAAGGCATTAGGAACAATGGTAAATAAG
This sequence comes from Jacana jacana, assembly GCA_013400555.1. Classification (NCBI taxonomy): domain Eukaryota; kingdom Metazoa; phylum Chordata; class Aves; order Charadriiformes; family Jacanidae; genus Jacana; species Jacana jacana. The sequence continues at coordinate 114,973 of VZTM01008638.1, forward strand.
TGCTCTATCTTGCATGAAGTTTTTGAATTTACTCTTGACTTTGTATCTTCTTATTTTTACTACCTACTTATCTCCACAGGATGGATGCAAAAAGATTTCTATCAGCACATTTAATGAAAAACATTTCTTTCAGGCAAGGCACAAAATTTAGATTTATTTATGTAATTTTTGATTGATCCCAATTTTTGTTTTACATTAAGTACAAAAACCAACTTGAACGTAGGTGTAAATACAATTTCCACAAAGTAGTTCAATGAGATTCAAAATCAGTTACGTATCCAGAACTGTAAAGCACGATAAAAAGCAGCCCAGGATATACAGATTGCTTACCATAACTGCTGAAAGAGCTCATAATGTATGAATATATTTAACAATCTTCACTAATAAGTTATTTCCTTTCTAATCTTTCATTTGAAACGCATTTAGCAATTCTGTACCTAACAAAGGAAGCATTAAAGAATGAGAAATGCAGACATGTCTTACTCAAGCTATATGAGCCCAAATGAAACACATACACAATTAAAAATTAAATAACAGTGACTTAAATATTTTGGTTGAACATTTCTAAGAACATAAATGCTAAGGTAACAGAAAAATAGCAACAGGTTAAAAGACTGATTTACTTCTCAAAGAACCTATGGTGTACTGTAGCTGCCGGAAATATTTTAACAATTATAGAAAATCATATTTCCAAGTTTGGTATGTTCATATTTTCTAGGTGAAATACATTTAAGACAACGATCCATGAACTTATTTACAAATAAAAGCTCATTCATTTTAAAATCTGTATTAAAAAAAAAAAAAAAAATCAGTTTTGGCACTACTGATAAGGCAATGGATAAGATAACAGAACACATAATGAAAGCATGACCAGAAGAAAATCAGAATCTTTGACTTATTATAGAAAGAAACAGTGAGACTTTAATTATAACTGAAGCGGAAATTAAAGAATCAGCATTTGCAAGTCACTAAAATACTCTATCCAAAATACTGAAGAGGAAATTGCTTTAATCTGTGAAGCCACTGTGCCATGTCCTGTGGGAGAACCTGATACTTCTACAGCTATTAAATCATCAAACTCGTTTTATTACCAGAAAATAGCAAAAAGCTTAAGGAGAATATGATTTTACTTCTTAAGTAAACAGAAAAAAAATATTAATCTGAAGTCCAGCCTTTTTTTTTTTAAATAGTCTATTAAAAAACCCCAAAGGTAATTTTGCCATTCACTCCACGGAGTAAAGACTAAAGTTTCAATTTTTTTTTTATTGATGTGAATGGTTTTAACAGCTTTCTTTTTGCATTTCCATCAACTCCAATGATAGTTGAACCTTAAAATTCAATTTCTCAGTGTTGCCACATTTGCACTGCAAAGACTGCAAGCCCAGATTTCATAAACTGTGGACTTAATTTAAATTTAAAAAATAATCTTTGCATTTATCTTAAATTTATAAAAAGATTTTTTCAAAACTTAAGGCAAAAAACAAGTTTTATTGGTTATGATTCTTGAAGTCTGAGCAGGTGTACGAGGCTGTTTAAATATCAAAAAAGCTAATGCCATTTACAGTATTACCAACAAAAGTAAAGAAAAGGCAGCATGCACCCTTAAGACAAAAAGAAAATTGAATTTTACAAGATGTTTAAATAATCCAAAGGCAAAACGTGTCTGTCTCTTCTAAGAGTATCTTCATAAAACATGGAAATTTTAGAGGACATCAAGTTACTAAAATATTCCGTTCAACGTTTATACAAATACATTACTACAATTATAAGTTTACATACAATCAACTGACAGCTCAGTGTTAACTAATTACTGAAATTTACAAGACAAACATAAATAAAGCTGTTAAAACAGGCAAGTACAGTACTGATCTATCATTCAGCACAATGTATTTTGTATTTCTTTCACCTTGAAAAGAATCGGTAAAGAATTGTGCGAAGTCATTCTCCAAACCTAGAAATAAAATAAAAGAGAATTAAGTATATCCATGTAGGTTTTACACAGCACTGGCATATTCCAAATGCCTAAGTCCCGTTTTCAGGCATGTAATTTACCATTTAGCAACTGTCTGTCTGCTTCTCAGAAGAGGCCACAGTCTTTAAGGTTATTTTTAATAATGACATCAGTTACAGCATCAAAAACAAACTGCACATTTTTTGTGTCTGTGGCACATGTGAAGTGAGTGTAGATTTCCTTCGTGTCTTTTCTCTTGTTCAGATCTTCAAACTGACACTGAATGTAAGCAGCTGCTTCTTCGTAAGTGTTTGAACCTAGAAGGAGAAAGTTGCTTGGTAAAGAGGTTTCAAACTGAGAAAGAGTAAGGCACATACTGTATCTTTGAAGGAAGTGGCTCTTTGGAAATAGTTAACCTAAACCTGAAGAGGAGTAATTCCACACCCATTCCTTTAAGGTACCATAAATACATCTTGAAGGAAACTTTTTTAACATATTTTAAAGAATAAAAACTAAAGACTCAAATTTGAACTGCAGGAATAGTCTTTCCATTTACTTCAGCAGCAGACAAAACAAGTCAGTAATGACCCATCACCATTCCCTAGGTTAGAATATTTGTTTTCTTCAAGTTATTAAGTTTCCATTATTATGTTTTGCAAGGTTTGGATTTTCCCCCAACATTTAGCATATGCATTTCTCCTAAGCTTTTACCTCCAATGTGCTGTTTTCTGTAAAACAGAATAGCCTGAAGTTACAATCCAAATGATACATAAAAAGGCCAAGACATTAAATTGAATCAGCTTTACTTCCTGAATAAGCCACCTACTTCTAACATGTATGTACCCTCACTCCCTGTTCAAATAAACTCCCATCTATCCTTGGGGATTCCTGCAAGCGAAAAGCTTTCATCAAAATACAAAACCAGGAGGATGTCAGAAGAAAGGGCTAAATAAATTAGACTCAAAAGAGCTATAGCAGTGATCTTAAAATGCTATCAGTAGTCCAACATTATTTCCCTGATTAAAAAGACAAATCTGACTTAGCAGTATTTTATTTGTGATCCATAAAACCACCACCCCACCCAAAACTTCGCTTTATTAAAATATTTTAGATACCTGGATTTATTAAACTCCTCCTGATTCGTGCATCAAAAATGAGGCAATTTAACCTAAAAATTACTTGACACCTGCAGCCCCCCCTCCAATACCTGCATATTCAGGGTAGCAAATAGTGAGAGGACTCCTTTTGATTTTTTCTTCGAAAAGATCCTTCTTGTTCAGGAAGAGAATAATAGAAGTGTCTGTGAACCATTTATTGTTGCAGATACTGTCAAACAATTTCATGCTTTCATGCATCCGATTCTGTAATTGAAAAAAAGAACCAAACCCCTCATATTCTATCAGACTGCAGAAGTAAGCAGTAATACATATCCTGCAGCAGGATATGCATTTTTGATTAGTTACAAATGAACCATTTATGTTACAGAACTTAAGCTTCTAGCATACAGAATCACGCTTCACCACAGAAATAAAACACAGAGGACACAACCACTACAAAGAATGCTAAGTAACTACTTCCCCCTGCCCCGCCCTTTTCCAGGCTGAAGCTGTTTAGTATCTTAGAATATTTTGGCGTGGTATGATATTTTGCAGTACAGAGTTGCTGCGTTACCTGAATCTGTCTTAGATTGATTCTATCTTCTGGAAACTGAATTTCAGAAATTCTAGGTGAAATTTGGAACACCTAGCTGAGATTCCAGCATAAGAATCTCTTTGAAAAAAGAGAAAGC
>VZTM01008639.1:0-47524 GCA_013400555.1 Jacana jacana
TATATGTATATATATATATATATGGTGGATCTCGTCTCATAATAGTTGATGTATTTCACAGCTGTTTTGGCTAACAGACAGTAAGTGTGCTCCAAGTGAAAGAAGCAGGTATTCAGTTACACAGACTCAATCCAAGAAGACAGCTCTGTCTTACGCTATCGCTATACAAATGGTGTTCACCTCAGTATAGCCACTGTTAATTTTTTTCCCTAATACCGACATGGATCGTTTTTCTGAGAGCTGGAAGGAGATGCTACTTCCCTCCCCCTCTGGCATCTCAGTAGATTGCAGTTTAGTATCTGCATTGTCATCTGGTTAGCAAAAACACAGGCATAAAAGAGATTTGTTTCCATTGAACAAAATCTCTGAAATTAAGCTTTGTTTTCATTAAATCTATTTGGGTCCATAGCATGATGGATGACAACTAATTCCAATGCAGCTGAAAAGATGATTTTAAAATAGGGTGAACCACAACAAAGGCAAAAGCTGGTGTGGAATACGTCGCTGGTTTCGTGGCAGAAGTTGCATAAAGGAACAGTATATTCATACATGACAGCATCCTTTTCAGAGGAAAAAGGCTGGAAGATTAAATAGAGTGGATGTTATAACATGTGTTTAATGTACTCTAGTAGGTCCCTTGCCTCAGTGACATATACTTTGATGGGAAGAATTTAAGATCATTTCACATGATAGAAGGTGAAGTATTCATGGCAGAGACTACAAAGCAGCACCGTTTCTTTTGCAGGTGCTTAAGCATCAGTGTTTATTAGTCATATATCACAGCAAAATCCATTTTGGTAACTTAAATAACTGATTGTGTGTTCACAAAAGCAGATAAAAGTTATAGAATCAAGATGTTGCTTGTAGCTTTGCTCTGTGGTACATCTAACATACTTTCCAGTCTGAAAAGAGGTATTGACCCAGTTTAGTTTCAGTCTTATCCATACTTTATTAGATGAAACACATTAAAATTTTTTGTGCAAAGTTACATCATCTCAATTATATAAAAGATTTAGAGGCCATAGAGTTGTATGGGGCTGCTGTATATTTAAATAATTTTTCTACCATTATCTGTGTTACAGGCAAATACAGTACCTTAAATTAATCAGTCTTGGAAGATGCCAATGATTTCTTCTCTCTGATTACTGAAAAAGTGCTTTTTCCCTGTCTAAACTGAAAAAACTGTCCAGTTGTATCTGTTCTGTGCAGTTTGCCACAGAAGTTGTAATTGGATTTAAAAAAACTCAGCAAATGTGAACCAATATAACAACCCTGTGTCACTGGTGGGATAGACTCTGATATCATTTGAGAGAGGATGGCAGGCTGCTCCCATTTTTCAAATAGTTACTACTTAAAAAGATACGTTGTTGGCCTAAAAAAGGAAAAGAAATTCTTAGTATTCATTGGTCATTAATGTTTATAAAAATAGGGCCTTGGACAGTCAATGGTGTTTGACCTTTGACTTGCAGAAATTTCCTGGCAGTTTGGTCCAACCAAAGGAGAGTTTATGCTGAATTCATGATGAGCTCTGGGATTCAGTTGTGATACCGTGAAATATCAGGAGTTGCTATGTAAATGATTCAAAGCTAGATGAAGTAAATGAGCAAAACGCCAAAGTAGACTTTAATATCTCTGTGCAGATTTCTAAAACACTCCCTCAGAGGCAAGCAGTTACATCTACATCTAACTGGCAGAACCTGTGGGCACCTTTTGCAGATAGGCACATTTATCTTGCATATATTATTCTAAAGTAGATATGTATAAAACATATATGCACACACATACGTTTATTTCAAGAATTGAATTAAGAACATTTGCGAGGGATGAAATTAGATCTTGCTTCCAAAAAATCTGTTTTTAAATCTCACAGCTTTGTTATGGTAGTATGTTTTATGTTACATGAATTACGTCCTTTAATGTGAATATCTGGAAGATACATTCACCATCGGATTTAACTTGCATTTTGGAATGTCCACAGAAAAAAGGATCAGCGGAGCAGTAATAAAAAACAGGCATTTAGTAGATTTTTTTCTGACACATCTGTGAGCAGTAAAGAGACACAGAGTTTTACCAGCCCCGAACATTCAATCATAAGTGAAACTTTACAACTGCAGTAACAACAGCGCTGTGAAAACATTCACTGAACTGCCACAAACTCTCTACTTACTGCTGAAATCCTTAGATAAATATTGAATGAAATTTCTTATTGCAATGCATGGCAAAGGAAAACAAACACACTTTCATATCCACTTCTTTTGCCTTAGAGGTACATCAGGTGACACGGAGGCGTGCTAATTGAAGTTGATTTTGAAAGGCTTGATTTCCAGGCTCCAAGTTGCTACAGGTGCATCTCTCTGTGGTTAATGGAAAGGAAAGACTGAGGTCTACAACATGGCAAAAGAAAACATCATGAATATACAAATTCTGCATATGTGGCTACATATAGCTTCTGTATTTTTCTCTTTAGCTTAGTATCTCACAAATGCTGACAAGTTAATTTAAAGATTGGAATCTGTTTTGTGTTTTGACAGTATTAGAAAAGGATGTTAGGAAGACAGGCATTAAAAGATGCAGACATTCCCTTAGTTTGTAAAGCTTCAGTTCTGCATGCCTAGGTAAACCGGGCTTTCACTTCTTGGCAAGAGGAATGCTGTATTCTTTATCTCTGAGTGGATTTTTTTTTTCTGAATGGGTTTTTGCTGTTTAATCACATTCTCTGAAAAAATATTCTCAGTATTTCAGATTCGCAGTACATTTTTGTCTGATACAGGATGAAAATAACATTACAAAAAAGAAAAGCATGTACTATAATACCAATATGACAAGATTTCTCCGGTTTTTTGGGTTGTGTTAATACCAGTTGAACCTGCAGAACTGAATCCAGAGTGGCTCTGCCTGTGGAAAGGTTTCTGTGTTCTTCTGCCTTTACCCTCGGGAAAGCCAAAGTATAAGAAAATTACCAGAACGCTGATCCTGTGCCTAGAACACTTAAATTTGCCTAATGCCAGGAAAACCGAATATGCCCATCAGCAGTTGGTCAGATGGTAAAATATTTAACTGTTTTCACCAGCAAGACATGCTGCAGAGAGTGCATTTTATGCAGAGATGATTGGACAATATCCATTCACACACTGTGTGTGAACTCTGGGGCAGATGGGTATTTCACACAGATACTATTAGGCTGGCATTAGCCTAGTCATATAGTGGCGGAAAATATGCCAGGTCAGGAATCAAAAGGCAATAATGTCATTCCTGTGCATTATGGTTTGGATTTTCAAAGTCTAGGAGCTTAGCTTCTCAATGGCTGCTAAAGTGGGAGTGTGTAAGAGGGACACGTGCTGGAGCACAACCTCACAGGCTGTGACTACTCTCCTTTTTGCATAGGAACTGCCACCTCTATGTCCAAAATGAAGCACTGCCCTCCACAAAATTCAGTCTTCCCCAGAATTTGGCAGATAGTCTCTGGTCACATTGGGCAAGCCTGGGCAGGTTGCAGAAGAGAAAGCTCTGCTTGTTCAGGTGAGCCCTGGCAAACTGGTAACTGCAGTTTGAAGGGATCGTATTTGTCCCTGTGACAGTATCATGGAGCCCGATCAGCATGTCTGGTTGTTCTACTGCTTGCTTTCTTGTGTGATGTTGCTTGTAGGAAGGGCTTGAACTTGAAGCGACTAGTAAGTAGCAAACGCTAGAAACTAAGTCAGCCTGCTCTTTGAGAGAAGAATATTTTGAGAAGAGGTCCTTCAGTATCTCTGGGACCTTTTGAAGCTCCTGGCTTAGGGCTTCAGAGTTGTATACCTTGAGAGTCAGCACTGTTACTTCAAGAGTAGTCAATTAATATGTTTGCTAGAAACTGGTTTAAACCTTTTCTGCATTTAGCAGCAAAAAATATATGCGTGTCTGAGAGCAGCCATATGTATGTGGTCAACCCAGTTGCAAAACTGTCTACTGTAACAGGCTCAGTATGTATTGACACAGCTGGGGTAGAGACCAGAGGTAGTACAGGTTGACTGAACCAGATGCCACTAAATGAATTGGAAAGATACAGGGGTTGTTGTGCTCTTCTCTCCCAATAGTACGCTTTGGTTTTTTCAGTTCTGCCCTCTTTGTTCTCCATCCTAGTCCCTCATTTTCACACTCTTGCTCTCCTTAGTAAATGTGATTTTTTCAGGTCTCTGGAATAAGTGAATTATACAGCTCATTGTTTCTTTGGCATCTTTCCTATTTGAATCTTTCAGTCATCAGTGCCTAGATTGAGTTCTGATTTTAGGGTCACCTGCCTCCTGGGTTGTTCCTTCTTATCCTGCACTCAAATGATATAGCAGTCAATTGAGTAAAAGTATAATGATTTGAAAAGGAATATTGCATTAACTTGAAGGAAAAATTAAGGCCCAAAAGTGAGGTTATGTTTTGTTTAGTTTGGACTGACAGCAACTCTGTAATGTACTTCTGTAACCATTTCCATATTAAGTCGTTGGAGTATCTGGCTAATTTTGAAGGTTTTTAAGGAATTATGTTGTGATGGATGATAGGATAAGTAAAACCTGTGATTTAGCTTGTCTGGTCAATAAAAGGAGGAGGTGAACTCTTCTGTTTGGTTTCCAGGTTGGTCAGGGAGAAGTAATTGCTGCATTACTCAAATTAGAAATCAGAATGGTTGTTTTGCTGTGCCTAACCTCAGCTACACCCAGCATGTCCTCACAGTGACCTCTTCACCTGCTTATGAATAATAGCTCATCAAAGAGCCAAACTGGCCACAATTTTATTCTGAATTCTTAAATATAGTGCACAATTAGTAACATCAAAGTGACCACTAAAGAAACCAAGGCCAGTCCTACCAACTGCATGGAGAGGTGATGTTTCAGCTAAATCTGGCTTCAGGTAATGATACTAAGTTTGCTCAAGTGAGGATCCTTCAGCTCACAACTTCTCTGACCAAAATAATCTTTTAGTTATGAAAGATTCCTAGTTTACCTGAGTGATTCTTGCACGTTACTGAAGAAAGTTATTTGTATTCACTCATATCCTAGCTTGACTCAGTTCAGTTTCTTATTTAAAATGGAAAAAAAGGTACATTATCCTGTACTTTTAGAATCCTTGTTTTATCTTAAAGAAAAACCTTGCTGTACAGCATGCCGAGCATGTCTTGAAGAATATTCAAGCAGGAATAAGGAGACTTGGTCCTGTTGTTAACTTGAGATCATGATTAGTATGGGTTTTCGTAGAAGATGCACAGCCACCCAAGTTCTAGGCAAATTTTTGTTTTGTTAGCAGGCAGCTGAGGTGCCACCTTACCACCCTGATGCTTGTTTGATCTGGCAGGGCATCAGAGTGGACAGCACCCAGGATGTTGTATTCTAGCAATGACTGGGGGGGGGAGTCTCTAGGAAACTGCAGTCAGGATCACGATACTTTCCTTGCTTTTTTAAAGCACTTTCTGCAACTAGAAAGAGCTACCAAAAAAAAAGCTAAATACTTGTCACTGCTCATTCTTTTTAAGCTAGCTTTAAAACTATGCTGCTATATTCAGCACAAGTTTGGAGTTTTTGAAAGCAAGGCCATTTTATGTCACGGCAATAGCAAAGAGTGTTTTTCTATGTGTGAATGAGTCTTATTTTTAGAGTAAGAGTAGATCGGTGCTGACATCTGTTAGTGTTTACTGAGAACATAAAAATGAAAGCAACTGTACCTACATTTGGCAATGGCAAGCCAAAAAGAAACTTCCCAACTGGTGTGTAACTCTCATCATGTCCATGCTGGTTTTAGACTTCTCTGAAGATCCAGCAGTCAGAGCCCTAGGAAAAATCAGAGATACTCATTATGTCTTACTGAAAAATATTTAGCTAATCAGTTAAGTGTTAAAAGTCAGTGGCAAAAAGTAATACAGTGGCAGTACAAGGAACCTACTTTAGGCTACATGGATTTTCTAATGCACATGGAACCATGCTTTAGAAATTTGGACTTTAATAAAGCTGTGGTCAGGCTCTAGTCAATTGGACATCACTGGCAAAATTGCTGTTTAATTCACCTTCCAAAAATAGATTTCAGAGCTGAACACAAAAATTCAGGCATATTTTGGAAAAGCACTATAAAAAGTTCTTTATATTAAGCGCTAACTATGTATTCACTGATCTATCCCTGTTTCTCTTTCAAATCTCTGCCTTCCTGTTTTATCCACCCTTTGGTGTCCCCAGGAACAAGAAAAATCATAAAACCAACTGATAAATATATTAAAGCTGCACCTTTTTCCCCTGATATGGTCATTTATGTATTCCCTCTCCAATGCATTTTGCTATTCGATTTGGGTATTTCTCTGTGACCTAGATTTTCTGGTTCAGCAAACACTAAAAAGGAGGAAAACCCCATCAAAGTACAAAGATACACCAGCTTTACCCACTTATCTCAGGAATGTTCTTCCAGCCCAGCTGGTAGCTTGGGGTAGCAAAGGCTCCAAGGAGAAGGCCAAACCTAGTGGTCCTCCAGCCCCTGGTGTGGACCTGGGAAATTGTATAACAAGTTCTGCTACTTTTCTGAAATTTTGAATTTAAAAGGCAATTTTTATAGAAAGGAAATTCTATACTCTTCACCTGCAAATCCTTACAGCTTCCCCTACCAAAAGCTTAAGGTAAGACGTAGTGCTAGGAGACTTTGCTGGACACCAAACCAGTGCTTTTAAGTATATAAAGAAAAGATGGAAGGTGCCTGGCTTGAATGGAGAGGAGTGGGGAAAAAAAGAAGGATGGTAGATTTACAAAGTTAACACAGCCCTACACAAGTAACCTAAATATAGACAAGCGTTTCATATTCCCTTTTGTAAACCTTATATAGTTTTGAAAGTAATGAAATATTGAAGTGTTTATTTTTCTAAACTTCTGTTTGCTTGAGTTCAGCCCATCCCTTTCTGTGCACCGAGCCTGTGTGGAGGAGAGCTCCCTCTTTGGAGAGGGTGCTTGTCCAAGCCAGCCCCTGCCCTGTAACTGGGAGCCGTCATTCCCCTCTGGAGCTGTAATGTAATCACAGGAAGTAGAATCAACAGGAATGTTACACCAGTGTGTGTTCATACCAGTCCTCCAAGTGACTTATTTATAGTCTGAGCCTTAATGTCTGTTCATTAAAATCTCACAGAAGTTGTTGTCTCCCCACCCTTCAGGCTATAAAAGTCTATTTAATACACTCTTTCTCAGAAACCAGCGGCTCTCCAGACCCTGTTATACTATGCAAGTTATGACAAAAACTCAGACTTGTGCTCCTGGAGCTTGAGTTTTGGCATTATTATTCCCCAGCATCGCTGCTGGGGAGCAGGGAGCAGCTCGGGGGCATTGTTTGTTTTCTGTGTAAGAAAATACAGTAGCATTTCATAAAAGGGCCTGAGCTGGGATGGCGCAGTGACGGGTTATTGGCCGAGCTGTTCAGCAGCGCAGGCTGGAGCATCGTTAGCCAAAGCACATAATATATCACTGTCCTCTTTCACAGCCACTGAAACGTAAGAGGCAAAAGGGAAAGGATTTTAAAACGATATACTCGATTTTTGGTAGCTCTGGTCTAAAGAAAGTAAAATGCCTGGGTTTTGGAAGAACTGGGAGGACAAAGAGGCAAAAGTGACTCTTGATTCAGATTTTAAATTATTCAGGCAAGTAGCTCCAGCTGTTTTCGGATGGGTGCTAAGTGGTTTTTATGCACCTACATGCTGTCTACAATGCCCCTACATTCCAGTCAGTGGGAGTGGAATATGGAAGTGTATTCTAGAGGTTACTGAGTTCAAGAGAAGGACTTTGGAGACACTGAACTTCACTTTGCTTTGATAGAGCAAATGTTGTGGAGGCTTTTATTTTAAGGTCAGATTTAGTGATGTGCCTCTTCATTCATTCAGGTATCCAGCTCCACACCTGTACCTGGCACCTGCCAAGTCTGCACAGTTGGCTAGTCAGGAATGGACACTGGGCTTGCTCCCTGCTGGGATCCCAAACTGGGATGTTCCCTCAGGAATTTTCAGCCAGGATGTGGAACACCATGAAACACCATCACCTGCTACTTTGCTTTTCCTTGAAAGAGCAGCGTATACAAAATGTTTTTTTTGTGAAAGCAGGCCAAAATGTTACTGCATGCATTAAGAACACTCGCTTTATGACTCACTTTATGTCTAGGGAGGGGTGTTTTTTTGACTGCCTTTCAGTTTATGAATAAAATCTTTCTTCTTTTATTGGTAACAGTGACAGGTCCTACATTTCAAGTAGGACAAAAATATCTATAATGTTATCTAAGTGGCTTCCTTTCATGTTAGTTACAATCCATACTTGAGCATTCTTCCAAGATTTTCCAAGCTTCTAAATGCCTAAAAGAGTTGCTATTAGCTTAGCACAGTGCTCTGCCAGCCATCTGTTGTGGTTTATATCATTAAATATCAGTAGGGGCTACGTATCACAGAACAGGGAGAAAAGCTCTGACATAGTAGAACTGGTCTTGCAGAGGAAATGATGGAGAGCCAGAGGCTACATCTTTCTGGACATTTAAAGCAGCTCAGACTGAAGCGTAGGAGCTTGTACCACAGGGCATTTTTGTAATCCTACTTATGAAACCACAGAGGTCTAAAGTCCTCCTGGTTCTCGAGGGCAGAAATCAGGATAATGTCTGTAGGCCTTTAAGAGTATGCTACCTCTTTGTGACTTTAGAGCACGATATTTTCCCATAATAAATTTGCATTGCAAATTAAGCAACTTGAAATATGTGTCTCCAGGAGAAGTAGCAGGAATATACCTTATGTATATTTGCATTTCAATAGCACCTAAAATATGTGGTGCAGGTCTTCTGTTTGCATCTGGCTTTCTTAGATAATCAGAAGCCCAATGCCCAGAGGAATTGCTTTTGAAGGGAACAGTTCACAGCTGGGTCATGAAATTATAACAGTTTCACAGGGACTGACTGATGGAAGAATTGGAGTCAGTTTTGACTTGCAGAGTAGCACTGATGTTTATGTCTCTGAACAGTCTGTTCTTTTCTGGTTTACCCAAAGGAATAACGTCCTGATGGTTTTCTCTAAAACAGCATTAGCATCCAACTTTGCAAATACCCCTTTATTTCATCCAATACACTCCACATACATGCTTTGCTGGGTTCTATCTTGTCTTCCCAACTTCTTCAGCTGGAACAAGCATAGTGGGCAAAGGATGATTAACAGCAAAGTACAAAGCACTTACAGCAATTTGCAGTTAACCCCCTGTATTCACCAATCCAGACTTTTGCATTCAGCTGTGACAGTGTGCTACAGGAACAATGGAACAGCATAGTGTGTGGGAAAGGATGATTAAGGTGCTAGCCTAGAAATTACACTTCTCCAATGCACTGCAATTCCTAAAGATGTGTTGAGACATAGAGCCGTGGATTGCCAGGGGGCATGTTCATACGCAAAGATATAGAGAATTTTGTTCAGACATGCCTAAGCTCCTTCTGATAATAACATATTTAAATCTAGTGAGTGTGCTCTGTGCCCATATCACACATGGTATTTCAAATTCGGAAATGTTTTAGCTTGCATATTGTTGACATGATTTTTTTAAAATTAAACAAAAAGTTGCCAGAAACAAGTGGGATCTTGATCATTAGTCCAAATACTTCCTGTTTCATCACAAGTCATGTCATGGCTTGTTTTTTGTGAAGGAAGTATTTATGAAAGTAATAGTTTAAAATGTTGATTTCATTTACTAATTTCTTGTCAAAATATATATTTCTCTTTTAAAAACACAAAGTATTTTAAGATGTTGGCCTTCTATTTTATTTTTAGCTACTGACATTTAATTATTAGCTGCACGGTGTGCTCACAAACACCATATAGTGTCTATTTCTAGGATTTTCCTCAGCAGAGCAGGACAAGTATTACAGTGTGCACTCACAAAATACTGTGCTTCATCTCTGGGTGTAATACATTATTACTTATTATCAGTCTTTATTTTGTTCCTGTACTTGGTTACTTCACAGATTCCTTTACTTTGTCCTCATTAGTTCCCACAAACACATCCTTCATGAACATTGACAGTGTTCTTTGTTATCAAACACAGATGTGAAGAAACCACTGAGATTTTCTTGATTCTTTTTCAGTCATTGGAAATTTCTTTGTTGTTCTCTTTGGTCCCAGTCCAACTCTGTAGGAGTCAGTGATTGTCTTTCCACCAACTTCATTGGGAGTTGGATCTTGTCTTTAATAGTTCCACTAAATTAATTTTATTTTCAAACTTCAAGTATGTCTCAAAGTTATTTTATTTTAAAATTCATTATGATTTGCTGTTTGACCTTCGTGGATTTTATATGTTTTTGAATACCGTCTTTATATTCCATCAGTTGCTTCTTGTAAAATTCAAACCTTGTTGCAGTCCTTTGCCCTGCACTCACTCTCTCACTCTCTTTTCCAGAACTCTGTTTTCACTCAGCTAACAATAAACTACTTATGATTTGTCCTTTGTGAGAGTTTAGTTTTGGGTTTCACTCTCCAGAAGGGCATATGTCCCTCCCAGACCAACTCCATCACCTCTTTCAACTTTTTCAAATCAGTAAACATTGCAAATTTCTTTCATTAAAATAGATTTCATTTAATCAAATCAGTCCATGCATTCACAATCATTTCAGACAGTGAATTTGAGAGCCTTATTAAGTATTAGTCTTGTTTTCCACACTTTGCTTAATCATCACCTGACTTATTAGTTGTACCACTGCAGCAGAGGAAGGTCTACAACCAAGATCAACACTTGGCTGTGTTGGACTGATGTGCACAGAGAGGGAAGGATCATCCCCTGCTGCGGTGTTGAGCCAGACAGGACAGACATGGTGAGAGAGCAAAAGTTCCCTCTCAAACAGCTGAAGTGATTTCAGTTAAAGACATTGGCTTTCTTCTCTAGTCTTGCAAAACTGAATTCACTTTTCAAATCTTGTCCATAATTGCTGCTGCCACGTTCCAGCTCTCACTGCAAACACATGTAGTTTTTTCAGATGAAGTGTGCATTCAATCTTCTGAACTAGACTCCTAGCAATATAAAAATCACCTTTCTTCATTTACTACTGCGGTATTAAGAGAGGTCAGTCATACAGGTGCCTTTGTAAATGTCCCTCCTAAATCCTTCTGCCACGCATTATCATCTAATTTTCATACTCACAATTTTTCTGCTGTCTTAGCAATTTTCTTGGGTTAAAGACTAGTTAACAATTATTAAAGCAGGACCTAATCAACCTGATCAATTTCTGTAAAAGTTGTTCTTTCAAGGTCCTCATTTCAGCACTTTAACAAACCTTCTTGTTGGCTTTTTTGTTGTTGTTGTTAAATATTTGAAAAGTATTTTGATACTTCAGGATCTCAATAAAGGGATATTTATTTATATAATAAAGGGAAATATACCCAGGTTATAGAGAGCCACTTCTGCATTGTTCAAAACCCAGACCTTCTCAGCGGTGCCCCAGAGCAGATGCAGAGCAAAAGCAAAGGTACAGATGCACCCGCTGATTCTAGTAGCAGGGAAAATTTATTCCCCTACCTGACTCATGTCAACTAATGTCACTCATTTGTGTTGGGAGGGATTGGAAAATGCATTACTTTGTAGTTTTTTCACTGTAGGCTTGGTGGTTTTCTTCAGCTTTGAAGCACCTGGAAAGGAGCTATGATATTACACAGGAGCTGAAAGTACAGGTGGTTCCAGAAGCATGGCAGGATGTAGAAAAATGGGAGGCAAAATCAGGTATGAGATAACTAGGGTCTCCCTAGTAACTTGCACCTAGAGGAGAAGTGACCACCAGCAGCTTGGTGTTAGAAGAGAACAGAAATTGGCCTCATTCCCAATGCTCGTGGACACAGCACAAAAAGCACCGTGATGGTTTGCAGTTATTTGTACTGCTAATGGTGTCGTTAATAAGGGGAAAAGCTGTGGCAAAGGAGCAGCGTCCAGTCATTCTTCCATCCTGTGGTTAGGATGAATCAGTGAAGCCCTAAGGGGGGATTTGACTGCATTACCCAGGCTTTCTCTGCCCTGCCTGTAAACGGGGCAAATGATTTCATTCTTCATTGCTTTCAGCCCTGTATCGTCCTCGAGCAGGAAATTAATACAAAAATGGAAAGTAGTTTGCTATTAACATGGCAGTGATTATGCGAGGGCCAGACTCGGCATCCATTGAAGTCAAAGGAAAAAAAAGTTTCCACCGACTTCCAAGGGCTTTGGCTCAAGGCCTAGGAGAACCTCTTCACATTTCTGAGGATTGCTAGGCTACTGAAAAATAACGTACGTACAGTGCTTCAGTGTACATATGTTGCTTTGATTATTTCATGAATATCACGTGCTTTGATGTTGGAGGCTATATAAAGACCGCCAAAAAAGATCTGTTAACTAATGACTGTGTTTATGCTGTAGTAGGCAAATGCTGAAGCTGAATTTGGCCTTTTTCCCCTGGGACTGAATCCAAATAAATGTCATGAAGTAACTGCACAAACAGCGCTCACTGGAAAAAAAAGCTCTTTGTTTCACTAATAAGCTCTCTTAAGAACAATGGATACAGTTTCTCAGTTTTCTTTACATCTGACAAAATAAAGTGGGCAAGAATTCTATTTTAAGGCTGTTTGAATGAAAGCAGTGAAAATTGGTTTGCTTAACAAAGGTAACTTGACTATTTGTTGTGGTTAGGAAGATGTGAGAACCCCTATGAATGTTTCTGGGTTCCTGAAAGGAATGCCTGGCTGTGGAGGTTTGCTTATTTGCTTGTCTGGTGAGGGCAGCTTGGTTCCAGCACAGGGTTTATGTGGGGCAGATTTCAAGGGACAAAGTACACCCAAGAATTGCAAAGTAGTTGAGGGATGCTGATGTTCAGGGATCTCCCCAGTGATGTGTGTTTCGGTGGGAAGTTACACTATCATTTAGTTTACTTCTGATTCTTACTGAACTACAAGTTGGGATTTTTATTATTCCTTAGTTATTCCTTAGTAGCTTTCAATGTATTTTGGGACAGATGGTCCCAAATGCCTTGGATCCAGGTTTCTCCTGAAGTCAAATTAACTCTACATACTTTACATACTGGAGGGATTGCTAGTTTCCAGGCCGTGGACAGACTTCTCCAAATTTAGCCATGTCCCTAGCAGAAGTTACCACCTTTAGCCACTCACTGCTCTTCCCGTTGTCAGAAGCAGCTGCCTTCTCTGTCTGCTCACACAGTGAGCTGTGTAAGAGCTCCCTTGACTCCATTTGTTTTGCTCGTTGTGGGTCTGCACCAAGATATCTGGCTCAGCCTGAAGCTGGGCCTTGTAGGAAATGTTCATACAAACTGTTCAAACTGTTCAATGAGCACATCAGTGGGGGTGATCCCTAATGAGGAGAGTGGGAAATGGTGCTGAGCAGCCTGAGAGTAGCAACCTCTTCCAACTCACAGCAGGATCCCGAAGAGGACATCTGTTCATGGCTTCTGTGTACAGCTCCTTTGTAGATCTGACCAAAATGCTTCTGGCAAAAAAAAAAAAAATCCTATGAGGGCTGGGAGGGGCGGGGGGGAGGGGGGAGATGGGGGAGTTGGTTTAAACATCATCTGCTGGGAAATGTTAATTTGAAAGAAATTCCAACAAAAAGTGAAACGGTGCCTCTAGTGAAGTAATTGAGGGTTTTCCACTGAGTTCAGTGGAGTCAAGTTGGGATTTCACTCAAAATTATCTGCCTCAGAATTTCTCACAGAAAACTGCTGTTGAATTGCAGATTTCAATTTGCAGATTTACTTTTTTATTATTATTATTATTTTTAAAAGTTGGTTTCTCCACCAGTTCGAACAGCTGCCACTTTGCTGCCAGAAAAAACCACGGTGGCACTTTTTGCTCCCACTCACCCCTATGAAGACTTCAAATCCAGATCCTCACTGTAGAATTTGACCCTAGCAATTTAAATTATAAACTATGTTAAAATGGATGGGCATAACTGTAGCAAACAGTCCCAGTCTGTAATCTGTAGTGGTAAAAAGCCTTGTTTCCACATGGCTCGTCTGCTGTGAAGTGTAGAGAACAACATGTTTATTGCCTGTTTTCTGGAGCACCGGAGGCTTACCCTTGCCATCAAATCAAAGGCTCGCAGTTTTCTGCCCACTCTTTTCACTCCAGATAGCACTTAGTCCTTTAGAGCACACAGTCCTGATCTGAATGCACAATAAGCATTCAGTAAGTAAGCTAAATATTCTGTATCTCCTGGAATGACTCCGTTACAGTGGGGAAGAATTTATATTTTGTTGTTTGTGTTCAGATCAGAGCATTTTCATTTCTGATTTCTTTGTCCTGTAAATATGCATTAAAACCCCCGACTTGTAGCATACACACAGTATAGCATTAAATTTCAATAAATATCTCTCAGCAGATATTCTATATTAAATAATTTGACAATCTGTTATGTAAGACTTTAATCAAGGGAGTTTCAAACAGTATCCTCCCCAGAACTGTAGAACTTCTCCACAATTATCCCCATGTGTTGCTTTAAAAACATTTTTGGAGCAAACTGCATATTACATGTTTAGAGTATGCCATCTCTTACTTCTTCACACAGGTGAAAAACATAGACCGTACTGAAGGCATTAATCCTTGCTGTTCAATCTTACTAAAGAAATGCAGTAGTGTTTGCACAGGGAGTAAATTATGAAAAAATTACTAACTGCTGAAAAAGTGCAGAATCTCTCAATATCATCATTTATATAAACAGTCAGAAGCGGTTTGCTTTATAGTAAAGAATACAAGGAACTGACTTTTATCTCCTACCCCACAGTTTTCAGTAAATAGGAGTCTCAAAGTAATGATGCTATGATGCCCTAGCCATAAGGATGCTTCCAAGTTCAGTGTTGTGCTGCAGAATAATCAAGAAATATCTTAAAAGTAAGGTCTGTTCAAAGAGGAAAAAGCATAATTTAAGGATCGGTATATAAATATGTTGTAACTTTTTTGTAATCTATATTGCTTTTCCTAAGTGTACTAAAACTGTAAAGTAATATCAGTGGAAAATTGTAGCAGAATGATTTGTTTTCATAGTTCATTTATAGTTAATTTCCTGTACTAGTAGTACAGGGAAAATGATTTAGCGCGAGTCTAGTGTGAATTCCTTACAAGAAACCAAAAGATAAATAGCTTACTCCCTACTGCCTAAAGGTTTGAGAGCGCGGATGAACTGAATTAATAAAATCTTTGGAGTCTTTGTGTGCTCCAGTATGGAAGGCATGAAAAGTATTCCTCCACAGTGCAGTTTATTTTCTGTACATGTTCTCCAAGAAGGCTGCCTGGAGATAATACAGGACAGGTTACCTTCAGCTCAGAAAACTCCAGTCTGCTTTTAAGTTGTGTCCAGGCCCAGCAGAATGCTGTGGGCTTCCTAACCTCTGCCTGGCGTAAAACTGAAGGCACACCCACACAGCTAAGCCATTTGGCAACCAGGTGAATGCAGAAGGGCTATATGCTACGCTCTTTCCTTCCATAGAGAGCTAAGTGGTGGTATCCTCCATATACATAAGCTCAGATGTGCTAACTCTTCCTTCCAATTTCTTCGGTGGGAGCCAAAAGGACATTTATTGGAGGAGGGTTTCACTCCTGTATCTGATTGTTTGAGTGCTGGTACACTAAGATTGTTTTGTGCTTTACTTGTCCATCTCTCAGCTGTTGCTCAGCACTAGTGTGCTGGCAGCATCCATTTGAGGGAAGGAAGAGAGGCAGGAAAGGGATGGACTGCACAGCAGAACTTGGCAGGATTTTTATTTTGGTATAATTTGACCCTTAGTTAAAAGAAACAAATTAAGCTATATATAGGTATAGTAGGGTATATATAAATACCCTACTGAAATATATGTGGGTAGAGGGTAGCAGACACAACATATCCCACTCTTTTCGCATTGGCAGACTAATTAGAATAGCAAGTACATATTAATGGTTCATTGTTGCTCCCCACTTTTCCTGCCCTCCAGCTGACTGGTTTTGAATAATAATAATAAAAATAATTGAATAATTTCCTCCTAAAGATCTAAACCTCACTGTTCCTGAACTACTTTTACTAGAGAGGACGGGGCTAAGCCTGCAGACCAGCTGCTCTTACAGCTCTGAAAATCAAATAAATTCATCCCCCGCTCATTTGCTTTCATCAGTTGCATATGAGATACAGTACAAATAGGATGGTCTCAATTAGGAAGATCAGAGGAATTACACGATTAACCCTGCCTCTCTGTTTCATTGATGCCAAAAAGTAAAATGCAAATTATGCTTTCTTACCTAGTTCACAAAACTTTTTTATACTGGAATATATAAATATGAGTTTAAATACTCAAATCATAACATGAAGTAAGCAAAGGCATCACTGTGATAAGCCACTAAAACTTTGTTGTTCATTTGGCAGAAGATAATTTTGGTTCTTCTGTATTGGGTATTAAACCCATGTCCTTGACTAAAAAAATGCAGTTGAAGCCGTTGATAAATGTGTGAACTGATTACAGAACCTGTGATATTTGGGTCTGTTCAGATTTATGCACCTGGGAAAAAAGGATCAACCAATCTACAATTAAAATGCCAGCATTTAACAATGCTGGCAGCTCATTTAAAAAGGATACCCAATGATGTTAAAGGGTGTTACTTGTATTCATGCGGTGGTGGATATTGACCATCAATCTAAGACAGGAGCTCAGTGCTCCCCATTGGATTACAAAGTTGTTACGGATGGAAAGGGCTGAATGGTCGAGTTAAGCTCAGTAACAATTAACTGTGTTTCCTAATAAAGTTTTCAGACATGGCAATTTGAGTTATTAGCATCCAGGTTCATTGTGTAACTGCTAGGGAGATGTTGGCTTGACTCTGGAAGGTGCTGAGAGCTTTAGCTCAGCACTGACAGCTTTCATAGTACTGCATTTATATTTCTGAGCATTGCTGGGTAAACTGCCCTTGATCAGTCCAGGTTTGGATGTTGTTCTTCACAGGCAGAGGCACGTGAGAAAGTCAGTGAGACTCGATGTGTGGCTGGACAGGGATAGCAGTTATGTGAGGAGCCTGCTTGTGTATCTGCTTTGACGAACCGATGTTGGGGTACTCAGTGTCTTCAGCTATATAATGGATCTTATTACAGTTATGCAAGTAGTTAGACTGAGGAAGAAGTAGTGTATGTGCAAATAAAAACCACTGGCTGCTTCCTGATATGAAAACAGATGGCACTCATATTTGTAAGTTAATTAAAATAAGTTACTGATGACTTAGTAGTGAAGGTCTAGGAAACTTGGGCAGGTTTGGATTTGCAGGCAGCTGGAGAAGGTTATCTTATTTGCTCTGTTCCTACACATAACTGTAAAATGACTACTGCTGAAGTCTGCAGCAGCCCTGCTTATTTATTTTAGAAGTGTAAAGCTGACATTTATATTATAGTAGGAAACAATATTTTAAAGACTTGCCAGCCAGGGAATAGTGTAAGAGCACATGCAGGAGCCACCATTTACATGGACAAGAGTGACCTGTTCAAAATGCTGTATATGGATTGCCAGAGGGGTTTGACAGAATCCCTGCTAAAGGACTCTAAATTGTCTGAGAACAGTCACATGTATCGCCCACAGATTTGAAAGCTGGGAAGCAATGCCTGTGAGTAAATGGCCCGAGCGGTAGTGGTGTATTCCCACAGGGGTCTGGCCTGCAGCTAGAGCTGTTCAATGTACTCGTGAATGATCCGCACAATGGTGAGATGACAGCACTGGCTAGTGATCCAAGATTATTTGAGCTAATGGCAGGCAATGGAAACTAATTGTGTGGAGTTGCATGATACTGAGTGACTGGTAGATTAAATTCTATGTAAATAAATACAAAGCAATGTATATGGATTGAAACATTCTTGCTACATACAAGGCTTGCTCTGAATTAGCTGTTACTAGTCAGGGAAGATATGAGATGAAAACATCCATTTGCTCCGCAAATGCTGCACAGAGAAGAATTAAGAATGGCACAAACGAACGAAACAAGCATCTTATGCATAATAAATAGCTTACTAATATAAGACAGAACAAATCTGGATGTCCAAAGCAGTGCCATGGTACAAGAGCGCAAGCACTACTTTATCTAGTGCTTGAGTGTCTGCACTGCAGACAGATGAGGGCTCTGAGCTGCCTTGCCAGTACTGGCAGGGGAGTGTCCCTGGAGTGATACAGTGTTCCCTTCTACTTACTTTGCTGTAAGACCAACAACTTTACCTAGAGGGGGTGCTTAGGTGTACTATCTTCATGTATCACCATAGCAATACTTTTCAGCAACCTCTGCCCAAAAGGGCTTTTGATGAGGTGTAGGATTTGCAGTGCTTGAGTCCACTTAGGTAAAGATACATGGGCTCCTGAGCATATCTTAACATGTTATCATAGATGATGGACTGAACTGTCACAAGAGATACTCTGACTGTGCCAGCACCTAGTACAGTGCTGCTGGGGACCTTGGACTGCAGGGCAGCAAACTGAGATCCTGCAGTGTGCTCAGCCCTATCCCTTGTCTTGTGCTGGAACATCTCATACTTGGAAAACATTTTTCTCAGCAGAGTTTCTCCATGTCTTCTATTTAAATTGAATTTTTTATTCAATTTACCTGTTCTTTTGTGTAATACCACTCTGCCAGCTAAACACACCCCTTGTAATCCCACCTAAATCTGCTTTCCTTTTCCTCATTTGTGCTTTTCTAAGCATAGATTAGCCATCTGGCAGCACGGTGTTTTGGTGAGAGTTGAACAGTCCTGCTGTGTGTATGCATGTGAGTACACGTAGGTGTGGAGGGAGAAGGGGGCACAAGTTTATTCATTTGACAGAAGCAGCATTTGGGCACTCCTGGGGATATTTTTCAGGCGTGCAGGCCATGATTGAGTCCATAGCTCGTAACTACAGGACTTTATAACATTGCTGGTTGGTTATAGAATGGCATGGAAGGTGTTATTTCAATATCAATTACTCAATTAGTACTAGTAATTACTTTTTATGCCCTGCATTGGTTTTATTCTCTTCATAAGAAAATGCAACCATTGCAGACTACCTTAACCTTCAAGCATCTAAATGTGGTTCATTCCAAGGGTTAACTGTACTTGTAGTTTACTGTATTAGTCCCAGTTGTATTTGACATAAAAATGTTTTTATAGCACAACCAAATACCAGCATATTTGCGGTTGCAGTCAGATGTTTTTAACTATATTGGATATAACCCACAATGGTTTCAGAAGATATTTCCATTGTTTTAGCCAGATTTAGAGAGGCTGGATTAAGCTATGGCACACCAAGCCCAGTGGTGTTTACATATGTCAGTATCAGTCTTAAAGGGCAAAGAATATGATGTTCCATAAACCTTTATACAGAAATAAATACCTCGCAGCAAAAATGTTTTTCTAAGATCAGTTACTATTTCAACTATAATGACCTGCTTGGAGAAGGTCAGGGGCCAAATTCTTCTCTCATTTACACTGGCGTAAATCCACAGTAACATAAGTGTAGGATTTGAGCTTGGGAGTGTAATATTTTGGAGTTAATTTTCCCCTGACCTGCAACATTTTAATGCAATCTATTCCTTTTGAGCTGTTAATTGAGCAAACTCTTCCATGGATAAGTTCCTGATAAACTACGTAACATGAGAAATTAATTCAGTCAGAGCTTCAGGGCAGAATGTAGTCCTAGGCAGTTCTTGTTTTAATTGTCTGCTCCTAAAAATAAAACCATGCTGGTGTCGATCTGCTAAAAGGCTCATTCAGGTTGGTGATATTATTGTTTAAACTGAAGATATAGATAGAGAGAGATATAGATATGTATATATATGATGGTAATATACTGCAGTTCTGATCCAACTTTCCAAGTGTACCAGTCCCCAGAAGTCCTCAACTTACAACAGCCAATGCAAACACCGGCCAGTCTTTGTCCATCTTCTGAATGGTTGAACCAAAGTTCCAGTTCATATATGTTCCTAATTTTTTACAGTTCAGTTCCAATTTTAAACTTTATGGACTCCTCCCATGACATCTTTAACTTTTGGTTGCAATTAGTATTTCTCATCTTTACTGCTAGCAGTGAATAGCTCATTAATGAAAGATAGTTTAGCACCAATTTAACCAGCAAAACCTGTTGCAACAGATACTATGTAAATATGAAGGATAATTTTCCCAAACCACATACCTGACTTCCATGTGTGTAGTGCAAATCCAGCATGAGTACGCCAGGCAATCCACAGTGCTCTTGGAAAAAAAAAAAAAAAGTAGCAGATCTGTTTTGGCTTAAAAGAGTAAGTTGTTTAATGCAGCCACACTCCAAACCTGATTAACAGATCCTGTGTTATCAGCATCCTTTGTAGCAACTGCATACCTGGGACTCTGGGCCCCACCTAAATTATATAGGTCAGGCTATACATATACAGAAAATGAAGGGCCAAAATATTTAAAGGAGCCCAGCCCATAAACTCCTCCACGTATCTTCTAACCATAGCTCTTTTGCAACTCAGTCCCATACCCACTCATATAACACTGCTCAAGAACCTGAATCGGTATAATCCTTCCAGATTTCAGATGTTTCTGCTTCTAGTAACACACATCTGTAATTCTTGCTTAGCCCAGCCACCTCCTAACATTTCACTTCTCAGATGCCAGGACTTCCATCACATACATGAAGGCAGCCAACTGATCATTTGAACAGCAAATTCATATTAAGCTATCACCCTGCCTAGAAGATTTTCACACTGTACATTTTTATGAGTGCATGCTGTTATTCTGGGCAGTGTGGGAGATGATAGTCAGAAGGGCCGGTTTTGCTGGTCTTTGACATTGAGTAGTTCAGATCTGGTTGAATTTCCTCACTTGACCATGCAGTGTCTTAGTGGATAGTTTCTATATTAGAACCTGATGTGGTTTTGAATATGCATTGGATTAGTTTCTCTCAAATAATGGTTCCTGTCTAATTTGAACATTACACAAATACAGTAACAAGTGAGAGGACTTTTATTGTAGTCTTAATTCAACACAGAGCACAATATATATAACCACTGAAAACAGAACCACAACTTGACAGACTCAGATCTGGCTCTTCCCTAATCCTGCGGGCTCTGTGCAAAACCCTAATGGAAAAATACCCAGGGAAAGATGGGGTGAGATGAAATCAGACACTCTACAGTTCTTTGGAGATGCTGCTCCCTTTGGGGAACACCTGAGGTGGAGGGGGTACCTTGTCAAAAGCTTGTCCTTGAGACTCTGTAGGGAATCACGACCTTTACTGTTAGTATCCAAAGCTCCATGTTGAAAGCTGCCTTCTGTTCACAGCTCTCCACCTCCCGTCCTGGAAGCAGGACTTACTTCAGAGCCCTGCTGCCGTTTTATGTTCATGTAACTGTGCAAAAGGAAGGGGAATCTCTGAAAGTTTATGGTGGTGTTTGCTACTCTAAGCACCAGATGGATTTCTATCCAGATGTCCTAACAGCTGCTGAAAAGGCGTGCTGTAGAAAATTATTACTTCCCAGTTACATATGCCATTCTCACATGTAGAAAAGACACAGAAGGTACGGGTAGACTTATATGGAAAAGGAAACATGTAGTTTACTTCCCTCATTTCTCACCTACCATGAGAAAACTGGGGCTTTTATTCTTGTTCTTCTTTAGGTCACTAAATACTGTAGAGTTCCTTATTTCATGTTTTCCAATCCCCTATTATGGAGCCCAGGTTTGAGCTCAGATGTGGCAGGGAATGCTGCACATGGAACCACATTCTGCATTTCAGTTGCACTCGATTCCACGTGCTCTTTTGCAGAATGTGCTGGTCACACTCCTCTGAAAGTCATACTACTGCCACATCTTTGATTTTTGTTACTCCTATTTTGTGAAAAGCAACAAAGCACAGATTGGGACATCCAAATGTAAGTCAATGAAAATATTCCTTTAACTTCAGTTAGACCAGGATTTTACTCTTACCTCTTTCTCAGAAGAAATGAAGGCAAGATTGCACAAATGTTAGCATCTACTGCCAGAGACCCAGTGCTACAGAGCACTTGGCAGTCAGTGCTCTGGATATATTCCGAAAGAGTTGCAAAGAGTCTTCTGGTTCCCACCCAACTGGGCCCATGTACCAACCCTCACTGTTGCTTTCCATGGGAAATGTTCTGGTTTTACGCATGTGCATCCAAAGAGAGAATCTAATGATTCCCATCTCAAAAAAAAATAAAAGATAAAAAAAATAAAGCCAGCTGGCCTGTTTCAAAGTTGGCTGTCTAAAACTGTATCCTTGCGTGCATCCCAGGTGCTGAGCAGTTCTAGTAGTTTTCCTCTGTAGTCCATGTGATTTCTCAGAGAAAAAGGTGCTTAGGGTAGATTTAAAAGCTGTGGGAAAGGCAACTTCACCATGGTACTGGCTGGTGAAAGCTGATACTGGAGGTGTCTTCTTTCTGGAAAGGAAAATATTTGAGGAATGTGTTTTTAGCTGCTAACTAGATGCAAACTGTATGTGGAATGGGCATGAGAATAGGACTTGGTTCCATTTTGCAGTTGAAATGTGGTTTTGAAGCAGATCCTTGTAATTGAATAGGTTCAGATATATAGTCTTTTTCAGTTTTTTCCTTTTTTGGGGGAGCAGGAGGGTTAGTTTCTCTTGCAGTAGGATCCAGTCAGCATTCAGGACCCCATTGTATTAGGAGTTACTTAAAGGCATGGAAGGCAGCTATCCTGCCTGAAGGGGCTCAAAGCCCATAGCACACAGAAAGCTGTTGTAAAAAGACAGCAAGTCTGCTCTGTTAGCACAATGGCTTTTTCCTTTCAGAGTAAGCACTTGGATTTTTGGAAGTAGTCTGAACACATAACTGATTACTTTTTTTAACAAAATACTCATCTACAATCATACCACTGGGTTAAAAACTGTGTAGTTTGTACTTTTTTTCCCCTCAAAATACCTAAGAATTAGCAGCTGTACTTAAAATGTGTTCTGTTCATTGTGTACTGTAACTGCTGTTGTTCTCTGTCACATCAGGTTTTTAAAAAACACAACCATTCCAGTGAAAATGCAGTCTTTTTAACAGATGATCTATTTCTCTCTTGCTTCATTAGGAAGCTGATCCAGCTTCAGTTTCTCAATGTCCTAGTGGTGTCAGTGCACACGTCTTCTGTCAAGTTCAATTAAGAGTAACTCAGATAGCAGTTGAGTATTTTTGCATAGCAAATAATAACTTCTTCACCTTCTCAAAACTTTTTCTGCAGATGTTTCTATGACACAGTATCAGTCTGCATTTGGCCATCATTCCCTCATTAATGTCAAATAGTGTGACTGTGTCTTCTTTTACATGAGAAACTTTGTTTTGCTTCCTCTGCTGTTACTTGAGTTTCATTTTAGAGTGTGCATACTCTCAAATTTCCAATCTCACAGCACAGCTGGCTATACCCAAGTGTGCAGTCTGAGCTTACAACTAGCACTGCTAAGAAGCGTACTGCACAGATGAGAAAAACGAAGGGATGCAGTAGTACAATCTTTATTGTAAGGATCAAGTAAGTTGTATCAAGTTGTACAAGATCATTGTAAGTGCAAGGATCATGGATTTATTTTGTCTAGACATATATATATATATATCAATTGTTTGGTCAAAGTAATAAGGAAAGAGCATTGCTATGTTACAGTTAAGGTGTAATTATGCTGTTTCCAGTGTGTAATTAGTACTTATTGATGAACTGCCAAAGCTAGCCAATTTGCTTACTGAGATCCCTTTGGCAGAAGTAGTTATGCATGTATTTTTATAGGTCAGGTATGTTAATTTCTGCTGTACAATGTAATTATTCTGGGCTGTGTACTAGAAGTTCTGGTTATAGGTGTTAATAAGTATTGGTATTAAAAACCCAAACTTTACTGTAGCTGAGCTGAGTCCAGGCTCAGCTCTGTGCTGGAGGACGTTAATAGCTGGCAAGTGACAATGTCTCCTGGATTCTTCCATAACAGAAATTACCCTGCATCGTGCTTGGCACGATATGCTTCCTGGCATGCTTTGCTACCGCATGCCTTCTGCTTTTGGGAAAGGATGCCCAAGCCCTGCTCAGTCAGGAGGCTGCTAGGCATCCCTAGGCACCAGCTCCATGGAGCTCCTGTTGTCTCCAGCCTAATGACTCTGATCCAAGTAGGCAGTATATAAAAGCAGACAAAACCTTTTACAGAAAGACTAATGATAAAAATGTTGATTTTGGGGAGCAACCAAAATGACATGTGGGGCCTGATCTTCAAATCCGTGGAAACCTGTGAAAAGTCCTTACTTTTATGCACAGAAAAGACTTATGTGATATATAGTTCTCTCAGATTTTAAAAACAAAACAAGAGACAAACCCCAAAACCCTGTCTGCACTTTCTGGCAGCAGCCCAATTTACAAGATATTTGACCATTTAGCCACAGTTAAGACCTCTTTGAAATCATTGTCTAACTTCCCATTGCCTGCATTTTCTCTGAGTCCCCAGTCTCAGCTGTTGATAGAAGATACGGTAAATAATGTTGGACACTTGAAAAATGCAGATTAATTGCATGAAAACGTCATAGAGGTCAAGGGAGATCGTGTTTCATGTTATTTACTGATACGAAGCAGCATTACCAGTGGAATTTGTACATCCTATACTCTAACATGCTCACTTATTTGGCACTCCTTAATGGAAAACATGGAGCAATTATATGCAGACAATGCTGTAATGGAAAATAATTGAAGACAGCCACAGTTTGAGGTTTTGTTTTGTTTTGGGTTTTTTTAAACAATGCATGCCAGGTCCTGCATGCAAGCATCTTTTTTTTTTCCCCCCAGCACAAATGCAGCCAACATTTGAACCACATATGAAACCACAGTTCTGGAACTAACTTCACAGCCAGCTAGAAATGACCAAAACAACATCTGCTACAGTTAGAATTTGAAAGTGCCTTTTCACTTTGTTGAGTTTCTTTCTCTGTTTAAATCACCCTCAGTAGAGTTAATGTTTTGTAACTGTTTTATCTGAGTAAATGGAAAACTTGATGGTTTTCTGAATTTCAACAAAAGGATTTGTGTGAAAATCCATCATGTAAAAATGGATAAAGTATATGTGTGCATAAATCTGTATACATAGTATCTGAAGCATTTCTTGTTATGTCTTCCCCAATGCTGTAACAGTTCAAGCAAGCTCCTTTTAAGTCAGCATACACTTAATGTTCCCTTGCTTTTTATGGTTTTAAACATCAGTGTTTACCTCTGCAGAAGTGAACCTGTCAACACAGTGCTTCTAATATCAATGTGACATATATGTCTATTCTTGTTGCTCCTGTTATTATTAACAGTAACCATAATATTTGAATTATGGTAGTACCTCAAGGTCCAGACCTCTTCTCACTAGTTTTTTACAAAAAAGAGTACAGAGTCCTGTGCCAGACAAAAGATCAACAGGAAACCAGGTGTGGAGAGGAGGAACAGTGAGCTGCAGCTGAACTGATGCTGATGATGCCACATGTGTCAGAGGAATTGGAAATAGTCACATGTGACTGATTTGGAGTCAAATACTTTTGAATGCTCTTGCATGAGTTGAAGCAATGTGGCCGAACCCTCTGGTACTTGTACTGACCTCAGCTCACTACCTCTGGCTTTTCAGCTGCGGCTAAGAAGCAATTAAGTAGGTCAGCAGTTTTTAGGAGTCTTGTACAACCTCTACTTGACTGGCAGTGGGAACAGAGAGGAGGTTTGTAGCAATGAGAAGCTGTCAAGAGTGCATGAAGAGCAGAAGGATGAGTCTTAACCACTTATATATTGGCTTAACATGGAGTTACATTGATCCCCGCTAAGACCTTGTGTGCCTTACTGCAGTAACTGATATGGAATTATTCAGTCCACCCCGCTATGAGTTCAGGGGACAAGTGTTCCAGCCAGAGCCTGTTGCAGTGTTGCTGCTGACATTGCAGCTTCTTTCTTGGTATGACCCGGGGTCCCTGCTCCAGCCCCAGGTCCCCTGCCCCAGCCCAGAGTCACTGCTGAAGCCCATCTTCCCTCCCGGCAGAACTCACTGCAGCACCCAGCAACCCACGCTTCCCCTTGGAGGCACTCCACTTCCAGGGCTTATTCAAAGAAGCCCCTGCAGGTCTGGTTTGGGTTTACCAACGTGAAATCAAAAGGGACTGGTTTAGTAGATTAAGCCTCAGGCTTAAAGAATGCAGTGTCGAATTCAAATCATATGTAATTGGTGATATACTATATGAAAGTAAATCTGTGTGAGTGACTGTAAGTTAGTGTTGATTTGTAAATCAGAGGCAGACAAGGAAAGGCAACCAGCACAAAGATCTAAAATTAAACAGCTCCACCTGATTTTTTATTGCTTCATATACTGGGCCTCAGCCAATGTGACCACAAGGCACGTTCTTGCAGATCCCTTTGGTGCTACAGCACCACCATGTACTGTGTCTTTTCAGTAAACTTGGTCCACAGAAGCCCAGAAACCATGGAGCTGGCATAAGAAGTTAGCAAAATGTGGCTTCTCATGTGTTTTACTAATTATATAAATACACGGGTTACAGTGGAACATAATTGAACCCATGGATTAGCAGCAGTATGTGATGTTAGTGGTGCTCTTCAGCATCAGGGAAGCGAAGATTCGAGTGACGAGCGGTTCTGTATGAGGATTTTTTTCGGGGAGTTGGTTCACATGACTACAAAACTAGAAAGAATCCCATCTTCTAAAGAGCTGGTGGATATAAAAAATTAGATTCTTTTAAAGCAAAATTTGAGATTTTCTTAACAGTATATTTCAAGAGTACCAATTTTTTATGTATGAACGATAATATTGGGATTTATATTGTGTTATGCTTTTACTCAGTTTATGCGGACAACTCTATTTTAACATCTTGCGAACTGTGCTGGTAGTGGTACCTTGTTCATGGAAGAGAACTGTTCACATTCACATACATCAACCTCTCCTTCTGTACCTTAGCCATCCACTTTGCCATCTTGCAAGGTCTTGATGACTTTCTTGCTCATGTTGTTATGAGAAGGTTAAGGACTTGTTCTTCTTCCACATACCAGAAATACAGATTTGAATCAGAACCACAGTATTCAAAAACCTCTTCTGGCATAAAGGTAGACCATACTAGAAGTAGCTGTTGGTTTAGTTTTCCTATCTATTTTCCATAGCTTAAAGCTCAGTGTTCCCATGAACTACTTCGGGAAGTCACTTCAGCATTGTAAACTGTTGGATGAAGAGTAAAATGTCCATTAAATTATGGCTGTGGGAATGGAGTAGCAAACAAAGAGCAGAGGACTGAGAGCTGAGACATACTTGATTTTCTCTCTTGTACTAAGTGGTTCATTGTCAT
Source organism: Jacana jacana (assembly GCA_013400555.1). Taxonomy (NCBI): domain Eukaryota; kingdom Metazoa; phylum Chordata; class Aves; order Charadriiformes; family Jacanidae; genus Jacana; species Jacana jacana. Next base: position 27,281 of record VZTM01008639.1, read on the forward strand.
GTTGAAAAAGTTGTCAGATTGGAAAAAAATCTGTTTCCTTTTCATTATTGATAAAATGAGTGGTGAGATCAGAAATTGTGGAAAAGGTAGAAAATGAAAGTCTTTGATGCAAAATGCTGTGTGATCGCTGTGCCTTACTGCTACTGATCCTTGTAAAGAATACTTTCATGGCCATACTTTAATTATTTAATTAATCTTATTAATAGTGTTATAGGAATTGTAAGCATGCAGGCATTAAGAAAGTTTCAAGTACTCACACTGCTATGGATTGGTGGAAAAGAAGGCAGGAAATCTAACCTCCTACAGTGACAGATTAATAAATTACAGTATAATTTTGAGCTGGTGAATTTATGGATTGCTTTTTCTCTTCAAAAGCTGAGTTGCGCCCAACTATTGAAGGGAAAAATGTGACTCTGTCATGCCTGTCTAACTGGCACAGATCCAACGTGCTAATGAAGCAGTTTTGAATTCTGCTTAAGCCAAAGATGCAAAGAAGAAAAGATGTGTTATGTTAGAAGTTTTTAGAAATAGTTGTATGTAGAAACTGATCGCAGTTTGAAGCTGACTCAGGAGTGCTACATCCATCTGTCCTCCTCGCTGGAGTGACAATGGAAGCGATTAGTGAATTGCCAACATGGCAAGTAACAGCCTCCCTGGTGGCACTGGCTTTGATTGATTTTATGCAGCAGTGAGAGGCTCCATGTTTCATGCCCAGAAACTCCACATCCAGGATCAGAGGTTATGGGGATGGGAGGGCAGAAGCAGTATGATGTCTTCATTACTCAAAAGAAAACAGCCAAATATGCTGAACACCAGTGCTGCTCCCCCAACTGCCATTGGCACCAGCTTCTGAGACACAGGGTTGCCAAGTCTCTTGGCCAGTATCTGCTGTTCTGGCAATTAGAGCCATCAAGGAAGAAGAATAAAAAAAATATTAAAGGAATTATAGGAGTGACGAAGTAAGACAATTGCAGGGCCTGATTCTCCAACTAATATCAATTCACTGCAAACAGCAATGACTTCAACACTTCAACAGCATTATTTATGGTTTGGATCCTTACAAAATAGCTTGTTGCTATTCAACAAATACACACACAGATATTGGTATGTGGATATATAGCCAAATTGCAGCCTGGGGGTGCATAGGATTACCCAAATATATGGAAGAGGAAATCTCTCTGCAGTTCATGAGATTATAGCAGTATACAATATCTCCGTAGCGTCTAAGTGTACTTCCGTGTTCATTAGGGTGAAGATAGCCTCTTCTTTCAGTTTTCTCTGCATTGTTTCTTTCCACGCTACAAAACAATGTCTCTAGCCTACAGCCGTCCGAAGCTTTTTCCTCTCTGTCCTATCCCTACCTTTTTATTCAGCCTTTCACAAGGTTCTTGAGGACATGTTATGAGAGGGTTGAAACTCGCAGGAAGCAGAGTTTTTCAGAGCCTGACTTAGAGATGTGATATCCATATCCCTTCCTCCAAGAAACAGGGTAATCCTGAATTGCCCAGTTTTCATTGAAATGTCCTTCTATAATGACCACTGAAAACAGAGCCTGCTCTCACTCCCTAAAAATAAGGCATTAATGCTTCTGAAGGTCTCTTTAGCAGTGTAATAAGATTGGTATATTTCAGGCCTGGAAATTATTTACAGACTTTTTATGGGAAGCCAGATACATCAATAAACAGTAGAAAATACTTGCTGGGTCAGTGGATTATGGAGAAGCTGAGAATGCTGAGATTCAAAATTATGAAGATATTTTGAACTGAGCAAATGATGAATGTGATGCCCTATTATGCAGTTTAAGCTAAGGTATCTATTTATATGAGGTCATTTAATGTGGTATCATTTAATATCGTATGGTGAAAATAAGTCAATAATTTTGCTTTCTGTAAGTGAAAGTGCTCTGTGTTCTTTTTGCAATCATGTTATGAGAGCACATTATAAGTTTTTGATGTTTAAAATTTAAAAATATCATTTCAAATAAGAAAAAAAAAACTTAAGAGATTGAAGTGCTATAGGTATCTTTCTAAATTTTTTGTTATTGTAATTTAAAAGGAAAGTTCTTGTTATTTTTCCTGTTAAATTTTCCCCCTTACTAAAAAGAAAATAAAAATTACATTATTTATCTCTCTCCCTCACTTTCCACTTCTTTCTTTTTTCCTTCACCTTTCTTATGATGTGGAAAATGAACAGCTCTCATTTTTAGGGCCCCCTCTTCAAAAAGTCAGCCTTATCTGGTTGCACTTTCTTTGCTTTATGCTGAAAAGTGAGCGTGTGTTCTTTCAGCACCCAACACTGACCAGGGGAAGGGCTGGTTTCTCTGGAAGCATTTTCTTCCCGACTCACCCATAGCAAGATAAAGCAACTCTCTCCAGGGAACCTTGTACATGGGGACTGGGGGGACAGATTGTATCCCCCAAGACATATGTCAGACTAAGCTCACCCTGACCTGCCTCAGCTCAGGACTGAAGGGCAGCCAATAGTGGGGTCTGAGCCAGCAGCTCCTTGGTGATGTCTCTAACCACCAGAGAACATTTCCCGTCTCCTCCGCGAGTGGGGCAATACTGTGTATTTAAAGATCTGAAGCGCCCTGTGTCAATGGGAGAGCAGAAGCATCCAGACAAACTGGAGTTGGTTTTGTGGCTGGTGTTGTTTTCAAGTTAGAAAAACAGTCAAGGGCTCTCGGCATGCACCGTTGTGATTGGGACCAAAAAATGTTAGCTAATATTTTAAATGTGAGTGAAGGGTCAACAGATGAACCGTATTGTAAACATACATGTCAGCAGGAGGGCAGGGTTGAAGATAAAATTAGAACCATGTGCTTCTCCATTTCTCATAAGGCACAGAGGTCATGACCCCAATGGCTTAAAAGTCCCTCAACAGGGAAAAATATAATAGTGTCATATGTCACGCAGGGAGATGCTGTGCTTATTAATTTTGTAAGGTACATACAATTGCTAAGAATAATGTTTTGTACTGTGAAGGAGAGAGTCTTTTTTAAGAACATCTGTTTTTTATCAAATAAAACTACTCTTGAATCAGGTCTTAACACAATACATGGAAATACAGTTAGAACTTACAATGAACTGTAACTAATCCCACAAACTGAAGAATCAGCACAAATCACTAAATATGATATTTGGAGCAAATGAATGCAGTTATTTGATAAACTTTGGAACTGCCTCTTTACTGCTATTTATTCAGTCATTAAAGAGCTGTACCCAAGTTAGCATCATCCACATTTCCACCCTAATACCTGAGGAAGCTACAGGCTTTTTATTTCCTTTCTCTTTCCCCATTAACAATTTCTAAACATTTCTTTCTGTGGTGCAATTATGTGGTCATTTTGCTGCTTTTTAAGTTAGAAAAGGGAGCACAGAGGAAGGATTGACCATGGCACCCAACCTAGTCCCCCTCAGCTAAAGACCAGGCTGGCAAAGTGGTTCTTTGAGGGAAAGGCACTGTTGTATATATGGCGGCTCCATGGATGGTTAGTGATGGCAATGGCAGTGTGCTGTTACACAGAGGTAAACCCTCGTGTTGCCCACCCAAGGCTTCAGCAAGTTTTCATGCCCAAGAAACACATGTGTGAGCTGCAAAAATCATTCAGGAGTGATACTTTCCTGGAATACCAGGCATTCAGGGTCTTATCTCTTAAAAGAAAAAGAAAAAAAAAAAAGAAAAGAAAAGGTGTTTTTTAGCTTTACTGAGCATCTGCTCTTATACAACAGTGTCCTCTAGAGGAATAAATATGGGACAGAGAGGAAAAAAGGTCCCGAGTTCTGATCTTTGCTTTGGGTGATTTTTCATGTCTTGGTAGGAAAAATTCTTTGTTGCTTTATCCTAACACTAAAATGAAACATACCTGTTTCAAAGCATATCTCTGAATATGAACTACCTGCAGCTTTCCTGGTTCTCTGAAGATCCAGAAGGTGTATTTTTGTAGTAGAAGCACGCGGCAAAATGTCAGGGTCCTCCTGGCCTCTCAGTTCCTCGGGGTACTGCAATTCCAACCTCACTGTCTTCTCTTCTCCAGCCAGACTTCTCTTTCTTTCCCTTTTCAACTTCCTATCACTGTTTGACTTCTTGTATTCTTGCCTGCTAGGTAGCTGTCTGTTTGATCTTCTTTTATGTGCCTTTCAAAGCCAAGGCCCTGAAATGTCTGGGGTGAAAATTCACATGAATCCATGCTAAAGTTGTTTTAAGCTGTTTTCTCGAATGCAATTACTGAATGCCACCCAAGCCAAAAAGACTTGTCTCCTGTCTGATGACATTTTTTTCCAATGCCTGTGTTCATGGATATGGAGGTCTTTTATAATAGTTTGTAACGGTATTCAGGAACATCAAGCTGAAAAGAACCACCTTCTGCCTTTGAGGCTAATCTTCCATAGTTGCAGCCATGAGAGGATGACCAGTGCAGGAGTGTACAGACTTCCATTCCTGTAATCCTCATGCACAAAGTACTTCTTATTAGCCTCTAAAAATACAGATTTATGGTGGAAAGTCAAAATCCATGCTATGATGTGCCATACGAACATTACGGGAGAGATCAAGAGTGTTGCAAAATGAGATTTGTGCAAAGTACAACTCCCATGTGACAGAAAAGCTGACTACTAACCTTTGTTTCTGAGGAAAGAAGGAAAGCCAGTAGGATACCACCAGTATGACCTGAAGGAAAAATCTGGGCTATTTTGTGGGTGCCAGTGGGAACGTGCCAACTAGACTCTGAAGGGAATGTAATGGTATAAAGCATGAGTGTGTCTACATCTCTTACTGCCAGTCTCTGATCGTTCAGCAGAGGGAAGAAAATATCAGAAACAAGGGCAGGAGTGAATGATTCTTTCTGGCCACCACATGGTGTGAAGGCTGGAAGTAAATTTGGTATAAATACACTACAAAACGAAGCATTCTCCTTTCAACCTCCCTGTTACGTATCAATACATTGGATGATGTATACCAATGATACTGATACAGATGTGCATCAGAAACATTTTCTGGGAATTTTTCTCTATAAATTAATCAGTCCCATCCTTCATCCCCTCAAAACCCATCTGAGAGCCATTGAAGTACCCTGTCACCATAAACCTCATGTGGAAGCAGCTTACAGAGTTTCACTCTTCAGATCACTGAAAACCTTTTTCTGCCTTTAACTACATTTATTCATTACCAGTTCGTTGCAATTTGGTCTTATGCTCCGTGAACATAGTTCATATATGGCATGTTATATGGCCATAGTTATGTATGGCATGACATGACTCTGCCTTTGCTTTATGAGGCTCCACAGGTTAACTTCTCCTATTTTCCTCTCACAGGAGGCACTCTCTCTCCCTTAATAATCTCTGTGATCCTTCTTTGAAACAGGGTTTCCTCTAAAATGCTGTTATCCCCCCTAAGATATTTAGAAAAATAGGATACTGAACGATAACTGAATGTTCAGTAAGTACTGTGTGTGCATGTGTTAAAACTTATAAATGGTGCCCTCTCGCATAAAGCTACACATGTATTTTAAAATGAAAAAAAAATGTTCATGGTCTTGCTAAGCTCTTACTTGGGCTGGACAGACCTCTTGAAGTCCCCATTTTCTCTGTTTAAGTAGCAAGAGGGAAGGTGCATCATAAAGGCAATCAAAACAGATCTAAATACAATAAACAATAACCACCTCTTTTTCACTTCTGAGAATTGTGTAACCTGACCTAGTTCCATTTTTAGAAAGTTGGTATGTGCCCTTACACGTATGGCTTCAAGCATAAAGAAACCCTAGAAGCAGGCATGTTGTTATCATGTCACTTTTCATACTCCAGTCATTTTAAGGGATTTCATAAATCATAAGGATCCTACTAATGTTTAAACATTGTAAAAAACACTAAACTGTCTCTCATGCCATTCTAGTTTTAATTTTCCTTGTTTAAGCCTCTTATAAATGTGTACGGCTTAAATGCTCATATAGCTGTCAGTACTTTCCCCTGATTTCATTACCTGCAAATTCTTGATAGAAAGCTATGCACTAAATCTACTATGTTGTAGGATACTTAAAATGGTATTTTGGATGACTTGTCCTGGGTCACTTTGTTAAGGCAGTCAGTGCTTACTTAAGCTACCAGTCTTGTATTTTAGTACATGTCACCAAATTCTGTTCTGTACATGCTTAAAGGCTACCCCAAATTTGGGCCTTTTTCTGCAGTCACATCTGCCCAAGCCTAGATACGTACATGTATAGAGCATCATTAACTCTAGCAGTGCTCTGAGCAAACGACAGTTCTATAGTCTTGATTAAATTTAATAGCTGAAAGAAGACTAACCATGAACCAGTGATGGTGAAATATAAACCTTGCCCACCCCACAGAAATAAGAGGGCTCTGTGTTCTCATACCTTACCCCAATCGTACTTAGATCTGTTTGAAAGCCAAACCAAATTGTAAATGAATCCAAAACCAAACCACAAATTGGCTTCTGGCACTTTAGATGCTTTTAGTTAGGTGCCACCCAGTTATGGAGGCTCCACAAAACCAAACTAGTGTTATTATCATCATTTATTCTACTTCTAAGACTGCTGCTGGCACCATCTAGGGCAATTTGAAGCATAATTAACAGAGTGAAAGGCAATGAAATTTTGTTTGAAAATGGTCTGTTGTGATCCTATAACCTCTCTTTCCTAAATAGTGCATCAAACTTTTTGACCAGAAAACCATTTTTCTTCTTCTGACTTTCTTTAGTATTTTTCCTGAGACGCCAATCTTCAAAATTTTCCTATGTTCAACCCCACCCGCTTAAGCTTTGGTAATGAAATTTGGGGAGAATAAGAAAAGGTATTTTTTATTTGAGAAAAATGAGTGTGTCTTCATAGTTTTTTGGAAGGCTGTCGCAAACTTGGCTCTGTTTTGAAAGTCCAGGTTTGTTTCTTTCACTGGTAGGTTTAAGATGTTCCAGCTAAGAACTACAAAAAAACCCAGATTCTTGTAGGTATTAGAAAGTTGTGTTGGTGAATGCTCCTGTAATGGGTAAAGAAAAGGATGAGCACTGCAAGCTTCCTGGCCGTGCAGTTCCAACTGAGGTGTAAAGGTTTGGATTATTGCTGTTGGGAACCTTGGCAATGACTCCCTATTCTTGCCAGCCTGTGAGCTCCAGATCTGTAGGAGCCACTGCCTCAGCCAAGGCAAATTATTACTGCTAGCACCTTATCCCTGTTCCTAGCGGGGTTTGGACAACATGCAAGTTTCCAAACTGGAAAAGGCTAGGGCCAGAGCCTCAAAAGGTTGTTGACTTGGCATTGTGATATGGCATTGTATGGCAGTGCAGATGAAACTGAAACAGAGCAACAATAAGTGAGATTCTGGTTTCATCAGAGTCAATGGCAGAACCTTATTCACTGCAGCAGGGCAATGGCTTCAGTCGAGAAGGAGGGTGATTCATCTTGACTTCAGATATTTTACTCTAAGTGATGACCTCTGATCTTTGAGTCTAGACTCTATGGTCAGAGGAGGGAAAAAGGCGTATCTAGAGCATGATGCATCTCATCCTAAAATAGACATCTAAAATAAATTGCACATACTACAAGCTAGCTGCCCGTTTCTGTTCAGTGACTATAAAAAGCATCAGTATGACTAGCTCAAAAATACACATCTATGTTGATACCTACAGAAAGATCATTTGCTAGAGAGAACTGGAATGAGATGAAAAAAAGTCCCACCATGGTATGTAGGTGGAAAGTCACCCTATCAGTGTTGTTACATTATGGACAACAATACAGTATGTATACAGCTATATTTGGCAACACTCTTCTATGTGAGATTCAGGGGTGACTCAGAGATCAGGATTGTTTGTGTTTCCTAACCCCTCCATTTGCATGCTCCTCTGTGCCTGTGAGAGGGAGGAGTCGGTAAGAAGGAAGGTGTGTTAAATTGGTCTTTATCTTTCTTCCTTTCTTTCTAGACATTTGTTTTCATTTAGCACTTATCTTAATTCTGTGTTTGCCAATTTTCAAATGTTCATAATTTAAAATTGGAGCTTCCACTAGAGTGCCATCCCCTCCCTCCCTTAAAAAAAAAAAAAAAAAAAAGAATGAAAGAAAAATCAATAATCTGTGTGACGTGCAGGACTCCAGCTCTCGCAGCCTGTCTTCACAGGGGAGGTGCTCCAGCCCTCTGATCATCTTTGTGGCCCTCCACTGGACTCATTCCAACGGGTCCATGTCCTTCTTATGTTGGGGGCCCCAGATCTGTACTCCAGGTGAAGTCTCACCAGAGCAGAGTAGAGAGGGAGAAACACCTCCCTCAACCTGTTGGCCATGCTTCTTTTGGTGCAAGCCAGGATGCAGTTGGTTTTCTGGGCTGCCAGCAAGCATCGCCAACTCATGCTGAGCTTTTCATCTACCAAAACCCCCAAGTCCTTCTCCTCAGGGCTGCTCTCAATCCATTCTCCACCCAGCCTGTATTTGTGCATGGGATTGTCCTAGCCCATGTGCAAGTCCTTGCACTTGGATTTGTTGAACTGCATGAGATTGGCATGGGCCCACCCCTCAAGCCTGTCCAGGTTCCTCTGGATGGCATCCCTTCCCTCTAGCATGTTGACTGCACCACGGAGCTTGATGTCATCAGCAAACTTGCTGAGGGTGCATTCAAACCCACTGTCCTTGTCACCAACAAAGATGTTAAACTGTGCAGGTCCAAGTACTGACCCTTGAGGAATGCCANGTGCAAGCCAGGATGCAGTTGGTTTTCTGGGCTGCCAGCAAGCATCGCCAACTCATGCTGAGCTTTTCATCTACCAAAACCCCCAAGTCCTTCTCCTCAGGGCTGCTCTCAATCCATTCTCCACCCAGCCTGTATTTGTGCATGGGATTGTCCTAGCCCATGTGCAAGTCCTTGCACTTGGATTTGTTGAACTGCATGAGATTGGCATGGGCCCACCCCTCAAGCCTGTCCAGGTTCCTCTGGATGGCATCCCTTCCCTCTAGCATGTTGACTGCACCACGGAGCTTGATGTCATCAGCAAACTTGCTGAGGGTGCATTCAAACCCACTGTCCTTGTCACCAACAAAGATGTTAAACTGTGCAGGTCCAAGTACTGACCCTTGAGGAATGCCACTCATCACTGGACTACACTTGGACATTGGACATAGAGCCATTGTCAACAACTTTTTGAGTGTGGTCGATTCCTTATTCACCAAGCAGTCCACCCATCAAATCCATGTCTCTCCAATTTAGATACCAGGATGTTATGTGGGACAGTGTCAAATGCTTTGCACAAGTCCAGGCAGATGATGTCAGTCAGTCTTCCCTTATCTGCCAACGCTGTAACGTTTTTGTAGAAGGCCACCAATTTGTCAGGCATGATTTGTCCTTAGTGAAGCCATGTTGGCTCTCACCAGTCACCTCTTGATTTTCCATGTGTCTTAGCATAGTTTCCAGGAGAACCTCCAGGCACAGAGGTGAGACTGACTGGCCTGTAGTTCCCCAAATGTTCCTTTTTTCCCCTTTTTAAAAATGAGTGGTTTGTTTCCCCTTTTCCTTTTACTGGGAACTTTACTGGACTGTCATGACTTCTCAAATATGATGGATAGTGGCTTAGCAAGTTTATATATCTATATGTACATACAAGACTTAGGGAATTATCTAGCTGTCTTCAGTTTCTGAGACTTTCTGGTTCAGAAGCACTTGTCACAGCAACATCAGGTGCCCTGGGAGTTTTACCTCTAAATTTCCTGATGTCTTTTTATGTGAGGTATCTCTATTTATAAAAATGCACGTTTAGTTCTGAGATCTCTTATGGTATGAATGATGCTTGTTGTTCTGTCTGCTCTGCACAGCATCATTTGGAGCGATATTTTCAGATTCAGCATACTTTTCAGCTTCTGCTCCGTGTGGAATCGGCAGCTCTTTAGTTGCACATTTTTGTTTTAGGTAGGAAATAAATTAAATCTAGGCTTGCAGACTTCTTAGTGCAAAAAAAAAGGATTTCTTTTTTTTTTGCACTGCCATATGGCCCTGAAGCCTGTGCCCAGCAGTTGTGCTGCTAAAATTTTCTCTGCATTTAGAGGGAGAAAATCTGCAAAACCAGGCTGGCATAAAAGAATTTTTTTTTAAGTAAACAAAAGAGTAGTTCAGTGTTTACTGTACATATGAAACTATAGTTTGCAACAAAATTTTTGCTTGCTATGTGCATTTTCAAAAGCTGAAGGCTGCTGTATTTCTAGTGCACTGCACCCAGGCTTCCATAGTGGTAAACACAGAGATTATCTTCCGGGTTTCGTTTTCAGACCATATTGAAACTGAAAAAACAACAAGGGCTGTAAATGAATGCAAATTCTGAAGACGAGAAAATAATGCCAGCAGATATAGCTCTGCATGGCAGAACTGATGGTTCAGGTTCACATCACTTGCTAAATACTTAGTGCTCCTACTACAGAACAAACACTGGGATTAGTCATAAGAAAAGTCTGCAGGTTGAAAACCTTGAGTGAGCAAACTGTAGAAGGATTTTCAGAACCACTTCAGTCTGTTGCTGTATTTCGCCATAAAATCTTTCCATATTCATATTTGTTTTTTGGCTGAAGAAGTTAAACAGTGGTCTGGCTGCTAGTACAAAGTGTTCTGTCTCCCTTCCCCTCCTGCCTTCCTGTATTGCCATGGCTCCAAAGTGAGGGAGGAGTCCAGAGACTGAACAGAATCAAATGCAGGTGGGGATTGTGCACTAACCAGCCAAGACAAACAGCGCTCATGCTGTCTTCTGTCTTTTTTTATTTTTTTTTTTTAATCTTTTCCTGAACTGTCCTGCATTTGAAGCTATCAGCCTGCTTGTAGCTGCTGGTGCGTGCAGCAGTACTGATTGCTGCGGCCTTGCATCTCCCTGCCGCAGGGAAACACGCGCCTTTGTTTCATTTACATTCTTTCCTCCCCTCCCCCAAACCTTTTTCTCCCAATGGTTCAGTTTTAAAAGAAAAAAAAAAAAAAAAGAAAAAAAAATTTAGTGCAGTGAATAATAGATCTGTGCAAAAAGCCTGGTAACAAAGCCAGAAGAAACTTGGCCGCCTTTCAGCTTTGTTACAGACTCAAAGCCCAGTCCAGGTGTGTGGAAAATTTTGCGACTGTTCTCCAGACTGCTCAGCAAAACCGGGCCCTTTTGCACTCAGTCTGGAGCTGATTTCTGGTTTCACATGGCAACATGAGGAAAATCCAGCTCCCATGTGGTTTGTGGGTCAAAACCTTGGACTGAAATTGAGGGACACCTAACCCTCAGCCCACAAACCCAACCAAGCAAAAAGATGTACTCAGAGGCTGTGTCCCACAGTGCTGAATTTGACACATCACTAATTGTTTTCCCTTTAAACATGAATTTTTAATTATAAAAATCTGATGGTTAAATTTTTTGTCAGAAAATTACACTGAAATTTTGCACGTGAGATACAGTGAATCTGTCTTACATCATCCAAAGACATCTGGTAAAAAAGTTATACTTTAGTAGAAGAAACTAAAACTAATCTCATCTTCTGTTGGCTAATTTGTTCCTTGAGGCAGCATTTTGCCACCTGATCTTTCTCTTGAGTCCATCTCTGCCCCTGCAAAGTCTATCTTTCTGGTTATTGAGTATAACCACATGCTGCAGAAAATAGTTTCCCTGGGTCCCAACAGCAGTGGACACAGAAGCACAGCTCCTGGAGTGCTATGTGTGCATGTAATACAACCCTTCAGTCCCTTTTTATATGCTGTAATGTAAATGTAAGCCAGTGTCCCAGATTGTCTCTAAGGCAGCACAATGTGACTGCTATTAGAGAGACTTGCCATGCTTTACCATGGAGAATGGTTGTTCTTTATTTCTCTGTTGCGTCCTTAAATTTAAAATGCATGTCATAAATTCTGAAAATATAAAATCCGTACTGGCAGCTTCCTTCTTTCAGCAGCACAGGATGGAAGTAGTATCATTTGGACACAGCCCGTGCATAGTACCTCCCATCTGACATCCTGCCCACCCATCCTCTCCCTGCTCCTACTCAAAGGAGCTCTGCACAACTCCCTGCCAGCTCACCATGGTATCTCGTTTACTTCCCAAACAAGATTATGTGAAGCTGAGGATCACCTTAGAGAACCAGAAGGTGTTATCCGGTTGTATTTTTCCTCTAGTCCTAGAAAAGCCTCACAGGCTTCCTTGTCATCAGCTATAAAAAAAAGTCTTCTGCCATCATTATGTACTCATTGAGAGGTGGTAGAGGATTGAACTTCTGTGGGTGCAGAGGAAGGCTTTCGCCAGCACTGAATCAACGCTCAGCTCCCTTGCCAGCAAGAAACCACTCCCCAAATCCAGCACCCACAATCTGCTCAACATTTCTTGCTAGGGCTCAAATACCAGCTGCCTTTAGAGCTGCAGGCAATTATGGAACATGAGAGTTCCTCCCCGTTTTCTCTTAGCCACATAGCGATTTATAGATTAAAATCCGTATCTTTAATGTTTCAGTCTGTGAAGTACAGCTCAATGCACAACCCGTTGTTTTCTGCATTGCTAGGGGTGTCCAAGTGCTTCAGAAGTGCATCCCAGTTGGAGCGCTGGGCAAATACCCAGCCTAAAAGCACAACATTTGCACTCCGAGCGTGGCAGTGTCCTCACTCAAAGAGAAGTGTCTTGCTGCCTTCCAGCCAAGTGCCAGGAAAAGTCCTTTTTGATCCTTCTGCTTCAGGAATGATTAGCGATAGCCTGATACGCTGCAAGGATTGCAACACTAACGAGCAAAGAGTAGAAGGGGAAAAAAAAATATACTGTTAACTGATAGAGCCAAAGAGTCTTCTGTAAACCCTTGCTGTTGTTTTTTGCTGGGACATTTGGATGGGCAGTCAAGGGTATGGTGGCACAGAGATATAAACTACCCAACAAGAGCTGCTGCTATCAGTACTCATCATTGTTTACTCCAATATTTTTTAGGGATGTTTATCAGTATGGTTTTTTAAGTGCTTTCTCTATTTCTTCTTCTTTTTTTCTTATCATACTCTGGGTTAATACAGTTGTTCTGAATCTCATTTAACTTTGCTCTTCTTGCTCAATTTGGGAGAATTTAACTTGTCAGACTTTATTATAGTGAAGATCTTCTTTCCTGCTTCACAATTTAGTGCGGTGGGATTGTAAAAGCTCTAGGGGAAATGTCAATTAAATGAGTGATGAAAACACTCCTAAGGATATTAAGAGTTTAGATTTTGTTTGCTATTTGCTTTTAACAAAACCTAATGTCAATTTGAATGCTAAATTACTTGTTACTGTTTGGTTTTAAAAAATCAATGGTAATACTGCAGTGTAGGTCTCGCTGGTTGCCTTGGTGCTTGAGCTCAGAGCAAGAACGCACTTTTGAAACAATCATCTGACAATCCCCACTTATTATGCTTCGTTTTTTGTTGAGAGCAGGCTCAGAACATGGGAGAGTTATGAATGAAGCCCAACTGTACATACGCTCCAGGAGTACACTTAGTTAACTCCCACCCCTAAGGGACATTCCCTCCCTGGGTCCAGACTAGAGCTCATCCAGAGCAAACCCACCTCCAGAGGCACATGGTGGTGACAGCGGCTCTACCACACCAGCTGCTCCACCTCAGAGATCTCCCTCCCTGCATTGCCTTGCTTGCAGATGCAAAGACAGCTGATGGTTCCCAAACTCTGAGAACTCTCTCCCCTTATCTTTTATTCTGCATTAAATGGGAATGTCCAATCAGAAGGATAAGAGGGACAGGTTGCACTTGGCCATTACTTGTTCTGTGATTGTTTTATTTAGTTATTGTTGTTAGCTAACAAAGATAGCTCTGGGGTTAGAACCCCTTGGACTCAGCTGGCCAAGATTCAGCTTCTAATCTTACATATTTCCCTGCATTATTGTAAGCAAAGCTATACAGTCATATAGCCTGGACTCGTTCTCTACAATTGCAACTCTCCCATCACCTAAAGTTGTCTAGAAATAGGGACTTCCAGCGTGTGTCCCATGGGCCACACTCAGACTATAAACCAATTCCACTTCTGACATAAAGCACTCCTGGGTACAATGAGCTTGGTAGGCCTTGGTGCTATCGTGCTTTGGGTCCCAATATTTATCATGAGGCATGACAGGGGATGTATTGATCCAAAGGGAAATCCAACTAGCTGACTGTCCTGTCCATGGCAGTGAACAACATAGAAGAGAGCAAGCCTACAGTGAAATATTTGAACTACATTTGATCTTATTAGAATATATATATATTTTTTGTGAGGTTCTGGGAAAACAGTTTTTAATTGGCTTCTACTAAAATTCTTGTAAGAAGTTATAATTTTTGTCAGCCTGGGTAGAACACATGCATCATGGAATACAATGGACATCCTTGCAGTTTGGTAGTTGTTGCCTCCCATCAGATTGCATTTCATGTATTCAACATGAAAATAATGCCTTCATTGTAAGACAGTTCTTTTAACCTTTAAAAGTCAGAAACAGAAACTTGACACACATTCATGCATCTGCTGAGTATTTTTATGAATGCATGATACAAAAAGCGCGTTAAAGTGCGCTTAGCCTCTCTTAAGTGAATCTGATATAAGAGCAGAACACCAGAGCACAAGCAGTGTGTCAGCCTTTGGTCAGCTGAGTTTTTATGGTATATGGGATCCACTGGAAGAGGACATTTTCTCTAATTCTCAGTGTCAGTGTTTTTTAATACAACTTTCTGCATAAAACTGTTTTGATGTGAAAATCTCCCTTTGCACAGCACTTTGCTACTGCACACCCATGTTCTGGGATTGATCGTGTCCTTGGGGAGTACAGTAATGATGACGCCCATCTTTGTTGTACTGGTGAACTTCTCCTGCTATCTTTCTAGGAAAAAATACACAGGGTAGTTATGGAGTGGTGAGTTGCTCTTGGAGGCTCAGCGAGTGAATTAATGGCCACAGCTGTCTGTTTGCAGAGGGGGTTTGGACAAGTGGAAATACACTGACCTGTGATTTGAGACCTACTCGTAGCTCTGCACTCTCTTCCTATGTGACCTTGGGCAAATCACTTCTCTGCTTTTCCTCCCTCCTTTATCTGTCTTGTCTATTGAGTCTCTCAGGAAGCTCTTAAGAGCAGAGACTGTATCTTACTCTCTGTTTGTACAGTGTCTAACATAACAGGGCCCCAGGCTTCCTGAAGTCCCAAAGATGCTGTTGCAATACAAGTCGCAAATGTTAAAGAGGTATAAGAATCTGGCCTAGCTCACCACCATCACCATCTGTTTTTCTATGAGAAATTAGTAATATGAAGGGACACAGCTGAGTGATCAGAGCTGTGACCATTCTCTAGCTTCCCTAGGTTCTGCTCCTGGGTTTGGCACCACCTTACTTTGTAATAAGAGCTGTTTAAAAATTTTCCAGCAATGTGATGTTGGTTTTTCTCCCTCAGAGAGTGTCAAATTAGTAAAAACTGAAAATAGGGAGAAAAAAAAATCAAGAGCATGCCAGTTTCAAAAATGCTATAATGGGAAGATGATTCAGGGGCCCAGGTTGGAATTCCTGGAAAACCAGAAAGCAGGCAGCCTCCTCCTCTTGCCTCCTCTAGAGGAGCCAGTGGTTTTCACATGCACTGGAGGAGGCTGTGGTTGGACTCTCTGCTCCAGCAAATGTTTTCCATGAAGAGAAGGTAGTGGGACCTGGTAATGCCATGATGGCTCGGGCTACCACCCGGGATGCGAAAGGCTGGTTCTTGGTTTCAATCACACAGAGCACCAATGCAGACCTGGGTTTTCCCCCTTCCCAGTAACTTCCTTACCACTAGACTCTGATGTTCCGAAGAGGAAGGAGTTGAGATTGTCTCTGTGGCTTTACGCTCACAGATTTGCAAGGTTTTGAAGTTGTCCCCCTTGGGAAGGAAGAAATAAGAAATATTTTATGTTTTGAACATATAGGGAAGTCATTTCCTACACAGCTCCTCATGAAAGCATCTTATTTTCTTATTGTCTCTGTGTCTCCACTAGTAAGTGGATACACTGGTGGTTTTAACTAACTTTTGTAATGCACTTTGTGATGTTTGACCAGCATTATCACTTCTCCTTTCGGACCAGTACTTCATCTGATCTGGCTATAAGTATGAAAAGGCAGCTTTAAATAGGTGGTCTGTGCCCTAGAACTTGGCCATTACACGGAGCAGCCTTCATGTAGTCATAATCCAGCATCAGCTAAGGAGCTTTTTGCTCCACAAAAATTCACAATCTTTTGGTCATGCTTCCTCTACACAGCGCTTACCTATATGATCAGCTATGCCAGTGATATAATTGGTTATGCCAACCTTTTCCACCACCCAAGACTCTCCTACAGAATGGGAATCCTCCAGCTGGGCAGGGAACACAAGCAGCAGGCAACTAGGCACTGCTGCCCCAGGATTCAACTCTGCCAGGATGAAATATTATTGAATCTTATAAATTTGAATAATTCTTAGTGCTGGAAATTTTAAAATATACCCTGGTTTAAGGGAAATTGTTCTTGACTTCTTTTTAGTAATTCCCTGTTACTTGTTGGAAATTATGTCATCCAAAGGACTTAAACAAATATATCATGGGAAGGCTACATTTAGCCATAAAACTACCATGTTTTTGAGAATGAGCTTCTGCCTGACATACTGGATGAGGCAATGACTGGTGATGATGCTTGATGTGTTAATCAAGCCACTGAATTACTAAATGATTGCTATGTTTTTATTCTACTTTTCTTGGATGAGGCTTCTTTGACAAGCAGGTGTTTTTTTCCAAGATCATAATCAGTGCAGAAACATAGGGTAGCTTGGAGCTGTCACATTTCCACCAAAAGTATTTCGTTACCATTATGTTTATGTCTACATCCACTTAATGAAATTTCTGTAGATCATGAGACCCACTTAGTATGTCCTTAACCCTATAATGATAGGAAATGGTACTTTCAACTGCCAGACTGATTTCCCTTGTGAAGGTTATAACATTAAAATTTGCTTTCCAAAGCTAAGAGCCGTCTGTTGGCACATGGAGCTGCCATTGGTTGCTTGAATGAGTTAGTGCCCTGAATTTTATGACAACTGGAATGACTACTGTGTTTGACTTGCAACTTTTCGACTCGAGGTGTTACAATCACAAAGGAGCCTAGTGTCTGAAGTGAAGTGGAGCATGCTGGTGCAGAAGTGAGCTCATTTCCTAGCCTGTCATTTCTTCAGAAGCAGAGGGAAGAAGATTTTGCATCTGTTCCTTCTACCCTGGAGGAAAACACTCTTGCTAATTGTTTGACAAAAGACTTAGAAACCTTGATCTTCTGTGATGCCCAAGTCACTTCAGCCACTGGAAATTGCCAGATGAAATTTTATTAAACTTATCACTGCTGAGAAGATTTGCAAAGAGAGGAAAAAAACAAAACAATTCTTCAGGGAGAGATGTAGCTTTCCTTATTTGCATTATTATCAAGCTAAGATATTTCAGGATGAGGCAAAGATGGCAATGCTGATGGTGTGTATATTTTGGTCTTTACTTTTATTTTTACCCCTCCAGGCTCAGGCAGTTTTGTAAGCCTGTAGCTGCAACTCCAGAAAGAAATGGGTGAAATGAAAAGTAACTTGTCAAGTAATGTAAAGTTAACAGAGCACTGTTTCTCCAGCCCCAAACCAGGATTTCTGAAAGACAGCAGACAGGAAAGACCTTCTCCAAAATAAGTTATAGTGCCTGTCTGTTGCGGTATAATTGACTGTTATATATTCATGAGAGCTGTAGGAAAGCATTTGGTATGTTTTTGCCAATAAAAGAATTAATGATGTAGATCCACACTTTACAGCAATTAATTGCAATGTTTTTGCCCTGGTATGTTTATAAGGCTTAAGTGAACTTCTAAGCAAGGAGGAGAAGTTTAGCACAAAACATAACTAAAGGAAAGTCAGTTTTATCCAAGGGTTTGCTTTGGCTTTTCATTAGTGACATGTAACACGGTGGGTTTGGTTTTGTTACATAAAGATTATTCAGTACTGGCATGGACTATTTGACATCAAAACTCAATTAACTTTTATTGATTCATCAATTGCCAAATCCAGCTTTCATTAGATTCCAGAAATTTACAAGCATGAAAAGAGAACCCATTTTTTATAATGCCTACAAATACATAACCTTAAGACTTCTCCACATTGAGTGGAGAAGTCACTAAAGTCACTAGAACACTAAATTTCAGAGCCCACTCTTAAAATTCTATTTCTTCATGTAATCAGGATATTGGAGAGTTTTGTGCCCCTTTCCCTCTCCCACCCTGAAGTGTCTCCCATAGTCTAACACTCAAGGTGTCTAGTATAATTTTGGTTTGTGCATGTCAGCGCTCTTAATCTGAGGGCCGTGAACTCAGCAAGTGTTTCTCATCTCACATAAGAGGATGGAAAGAGATAAGAACTTGTATCGCTTCTGAAGTGAGCATTGTGGAGCCATGCCAGGGTTCTGCTAAATAGAGGGCTGTATTGCAAAAATACATCCCTGCAGGTAATTTTGTGATTAGGGGGAAGAACAGAGATTGATGGATTATAGGTCTGACGCCAAATTCATTGAACTCAAAAGGAGAGAGCTTCAATAATTTTCATAAGTGCTATTTTAAAAATATGAATTGGTGATAAGCCAATACTTGGGTTTAAACTCTCTCAGCTTTCTCTGTTGGGAAACAGATGAGATATGATGCAGTTAAGAGCTATGAGTGAAGTTTGACTCTAGAGCCCTAACTTCAAGAAATTCCTTTGTCACTCAGCTCAAGTTTGCTTTAGAGTTTCTGGTGTAAAAATCTGTGAGATTGTTACAGTGCTGTCTTAATTCTACAATGGGAATTTGAGGGGTGCATCACAACCAATTTATTTCAGGTGAAAAAGGGATAGAAATACAAATTGTTTGTAGGTTGAATTTCTTGGTTAACATGGTATATAATTATGCAAATTCTCCATATGAATGGCCAACTATTGTTACATCATGCACATAAAATTAGTATAGCCAATTCAAACTGTGGTGTGTTTCCCACTGGTGGTCTTACCGTGTAAGTAATCATGCAGAGTTTCAAAGCCTCATCTACCGTTCCAGCACTAATTTTCCATGTGAACAATAGAAGCTAATGGGGCTGGAAATGCAATGCTGTAAAAAGAACAGAGGTTACTTCAAGGTAATCTCCATTTTAAAACAGGTTCCACCCAGCAAGAAGTTGCATAGGTTTTATTATAAGTGATAATATTGACCTTTTTCATTTTAATTTGGGTTTATTGATGACACAGCTTTACAGTCTTGAAAGTTCAATCATCAAGAAATAGGTTATTCTCCAATTTCTCTTAGCAAATCATTCACTTTTCTTTATACATCTCAGCCAGTCATCTACACCACTTAAGTAGTGTTGCTCCAGAGGTGGAGAATTGTGTTATATCCAGAACAAATTCATACTATACCAAGTAGAAGCCACCACATTTTTATTTGATGGATGAATCTTTCCGTGTCTTAGCTGTGTGAAAACAAAATAGTTTTGCAAAGGCATGGACTGTGCAATATTTCAAAGTGTAGAATTTTTAAGTATGTAATACTTATAAATAACACTAAGGTAAGCAAGATCTCTTCAGCTTTTGAGTATGTTGAACAATTTTTTTTCTAGAAATTAAAAGCAAGGCTTTATGGGACTGAGTCTCCCGAACTTATTATCAAGCTTGTAAAGTTTAGATGGACAAAGTTTTATCCACATTTCAAAATTGTCATGTTTGGGTTTTCTAATAGCTGTTTCATCTGTGCAGCTGTCACAAGTAATTGGTTTGGATTATTGGGGTTTTCTAAGAAAGAAAATCGTTTCATTGTTTTTGAATGAAAAATAGATACCTCTTTATACATACACTTGTATGCTGACACAAATATGTGTTAAAACATGCCTTTAAAAGTTAGTACTAACCCACTGTCATGCATTAAACCAGTCTTTCTTACGGAATATGCTGGACTGAGACACAAATACAGAGGATTCCAAAGCCTCTACTTAACCTGACAGAGAACACAAACCATGAAAAAG
This sequence comes from Jacana jacana, assembly GCA_013400555.1. Lineage (NCBI taxonomy): Eukaryota > Metazoa > Chordata > Aves > Charadriiformes > Jacanidae > Jacana > Jacana jacana. The sequence continues at coordinate 47,267 of VZTM01008639.1, forward strand.
ATGGTGAAATTTTCTTCAGGGCTCCATATTTTTTTCAACTGAACTTCCAAGTTCCCAGACAGTATCTATGCCATTTCCTATTAAAATGCAATTCACTTTGAAGAATACACAGGTGATTCTTTCATGCTGCCAACTCTCTTTGTAGTAGCCATCGCTAAATGGATAAACTAAAGACGATGAAAATTTTATTTTTCATCCTAATTCTTATTGTCAGTGCTAACATAAATCAGCTTCACTGTAAGAAAAAAAAAAAAAAAA
>VZTM01008640.1:0-15908 GCA_013400555.1 Jacana jacana
GAACTGGAGTCAATCCTGCCACTGGGTTAAAGGGGAGTCACTGGGGGGAGATGCAGCCTCTTTCCAGGGATGGGGATGCAAATGGAGAAAGAATTAAGCTGCCCCACATCTGCCCAGGCAAGTTCCATGCTTTGCAAATGCAGCTTTAAAGGTTTTGGGTTTTTTTTCCTGCCCTGTCACTAGGAGCAATTAAAAAACAAACACAAAAAACCCCAAACCATCATGAAGCAGAGAATGAGGGTGGGATCTACCAGCAACTGCCCAGGGCAGGCAGGGATGGAGGATGAAGCTCAGCAACATTCAGGAGTGGGGGAGAGGGTTCACCTCCCTTTCCCTGCCTGGTGGGACTGGGAGACAATCCCGAAGCTTCAACCCAAAACCGCAGACTCACGAGCATCTGCTGTTCCCCCCCAGAAGTGGAAAGAGGATTGGGCCCACGGGATGTGCCCCACTGTGGGGCCAGGGAGCGAGGTATTGCTCAGAGCCGTCTAAGCCCGCAGTCATGCAAGAGCCCATAAATAGACCCAATTTACATATGTAGGACGGAGCCCGCCATGCCGGAGTGGCCGCGACCTACTTTTCTGCCATCTCGGCGGAATGTGGGCATGTTTGGGGGCTGCTGTGGGCTCAGCTCAGCCCTCCCATGATGAGCAAAAATAGGCTGGGAGTCCTGCACTTGATGCATCCCCGGGTTTTGGCACCCAAAGCAGCTGCTCCCAGGGGATGAGACAGTGGCTTACACCTCTGCCACCGGCACGGACACCTATGAAAACGGTCTGGTGGGCTCAGAGCATCCGTCAGGTTTAATCACACACTTCCTACGACTTGCTCTGGAGCCCAGAGAGAGCTCAGGACCCAGTGCCCACACGTGTCATGAGCTGGGGGAGGGTTCAGCTCCTGCGCATCTCCAGCTCTGATTCCTCACAGCCATTCCAGGGTCCACAAGCAAAAGGCTCTTGCAAAGTGGAGCACACAAAGACCCCCATGCACCTTCTACACGCTGTTTGTGATTTTATAAGCCCCTTTGCAAAGTGAGCATCAAGCAGTAAGCTTTTACAAGTGCCTCTGGGATGCTCCTTCCCTTAAGGACCGCAGAAACCAATTGGTTTCCATACAAACGTGGCTTTTTCCATTAAGGAAAATAAAAAAAAAGCATAATCCACCACTGCTGAGCATCTTCCCACTCACAGGCGCTTCAGCAGCGCTCACCTGCGAGTCTGAATTGGGGATGGCACTGGGAAGTCCCCGAGGGGAGAAATGCCGATATTTATTTCACACCCTGTTGTTTCCCTCAGCCTGAGCAGCTCTCAGCAAATACCCAGGCAGGAGGGAGATTTCTGTTCCATCTTTCTACCATAGCAAAGATTCAAAGCAGCTTCAGCCTTCTGGTGGAAACACCCCTGCCTGACACAGTTTGTGTTATTTGTTCAGAGCTACTGTTCAGGCTTCCAGTCCCTGCTCTTGAGGAGAAACTTAATACTGTCGAGGGACAATAAAACCACCTCACCCAGCTCTCAGATATAGGCTCTGGAAGCAGGTGAGGAACAGCCAACCAATGCACAAGGAGGGCATTTCACTGCATGCCTCATCCGAGGCCTCTTTTTCCCATCCAGAGTAGTTTGCTCTAGTGCCCAATAGCTGAAAGCAGAAAGGGGAAGAGACAAGAGGAAAGACAGCGATGTTCCACCCAGCTCCCCTCCAGCAAGGGGAAGAAAGGGGCCAGGGGAAGAAAGAAGAGAAACCTCTTTCTTCTGAGCATTGGTGGTCAGTGCACTGTCAAAAGGACCAGCATCTTCATGGGAGGAACATGTACCAGCATCCACATGGCAGGACTATCAGATGTTCCAGCATCCCTGCATGGGGACGGGTACCAGCATCCCTATGGAGGGGACTGTCAAACATAGCAGCATTTTCCCATGGGGTGGCTACAAACATGCCTGCAGGGGACCCATCAAACGTACCAGAATCCATGCACAGGGACAAGAACTGGCATCCCAACACAGGGATGAGTCCCAGTATCCTTGCATTGGTGGGGCTATCAACCATACCAGCATCACTGTGTGGGGACAGATACCAGCATCTCCATGGTGGGACTGTCAGACATACCACTACCCCCAGGCAAATACCAGCCAACTACACCCAGGCACCAGCCCCACTGTCCCAAGCCCTGCAACTCTTCTCACTCACAACCCAAAAGCTATCAGACCAGGAGGAAAAGTAAAGTAGGGAGAACTGAATCCCATGGCAGCCCATTCCCAGGGCACTGCGATGTTCCCAGCTCCCCAGTAGCTACCAGCCACTGGGCTTGTTTCACCCCACACTCATCTTGCTCCCCTGGGGAGATGCTTCTGGTCTCTGTAGAGCAAGGAAGAAGCTCTCCACGCAGTGACCATCTCCCACCACTTGCTGTGTTTTCCTCAAAGCCTCAGCTCCACAAATCGAGGGATTCGCCTTGTGCCCAGGAAAGTATTATTTCCAGTTCCTAAGGCAGCAGGCAAAGCTGGAAAACCAGACCCCCAGGCGCTCCCACAGCCCAGTGGGGAAGAAAACGGAACCAAGATTTTGATTTCATGAAACGGGAAGATTTTCTTGCTGGTTTCACTACTGGTGTGATCCCACCAGAAAGATACATCATTGCGGAAGCAAACATAAGAAAGTAAAGATATTTATTAACCTGAAACACCAACTGACCCTTCGGTTTCAACACGAAACAGACCAGCTTGTCTTCATAACAGGTCCTTTTTCATTTGTTCCTATATTTTTTTTTCCTACACCCTCCTCCCAGAATCACTTTCCGACACTTCAGCAGGACTGTCAGCTCCAGGTTCCCAGGTCTCGCCTCCCACCATAGGCAGGACCTGCTGCTGGCCCTGGGCAGCGCCTGCCAGAGGCCCTTCTGCTCGGTTCACCCAGACTTGCTCTTCCTCCCCGGATTTCCCCTCCTGGGATATTTTTTCCTTCTCTCTCATACAAGCGAGATTCAAGCCCTGCTGTGCCAGGGACTTGGTCCCAGAGCCTCCTGGCCAGGACGTGCAAACCCTCGGTGCTCTGTGCTCCCTGGTCCCAAATGTGGGACCCAATGAGGACCCAGTGCCACAACACTGGGTGCTGCAGTGGCAGAGATGGCCCTGACCTGTGCCTCGTACCAGACCACAAACCAATGGACCCTGAACCTCCATCTCCTTACCCAGAGGAGCAGCAACGCTCCTCAGACAGCTTAAAAACTCTGCAGGGGGAAATTAAAAATCAGGAAAGCCCACTAACCTCCCTGATTTTTAGGCAGGGAAGTGCAAGGCTCGAGCAAACAAGTGTGACCTTCCAGCCCTGCTGCTACCAGAGGACTGGGGATTATTTTTTTTCCCCTGGAAGATACTGGGTCAAAGAAAGCAACACCAAAATTCCCCCTATCCACAGGATTTGGCCTGTTTCTCCAGGAATGCCTGTTTTCCCTCATCTCCCACCTCATCCTCGCCCCTGCCACAGCCCAGGGAGGAGAAGGACCCTTCGCACCTGATAAATCCCACCGCAGCTGGCAAAGGTGCTGGGGAAGTTCAAGCTTGGGGCTTCCCTAATTAACAGCATCCAGAGACACTCAGGAGGCACTGACCCTGCTCTGGCATCGCCACAAACATCGAGAGGAAGGAACCCAATTAAATTCTTGGTGCCCTCTCCTTTCAGGTCACAACTGAGGTTTTAAGGTGCTCAGGAGAGCCCCAAGATGGGGGGTTCAGATGGGTTTGGTACCGCTGGTTATGGGAGGGAAGTTAGACCTTGTCCCAGCCTCCAGAGCCATGGAGACAGGAGAGCCCAAATCCCCAGCTGAGGATGGGAAGCACTCAGAAAAGAGCTGGAATGACACACAAACTGTGTTGGTGGGTTTCATGGTTTGGTTTGGGTTTTTTTTCCCTCTAATTGCTGTTGTTATTTTAACCAAGTCAGACATTTCCTTGCTGATTTCCAAGGGCTTTAAATGTTTTATGTCCCTTTCCTCTCTGCTCAGACAGCAGCTTTTGCTGATGCTCACTGTTAGCAAGACCCAGAGCGGAGCAGCTGGGTGCTGCCAGGGTGCCAAGGGACCGGGACACCTGCCACAGGGAGAGGATCCAGCCCCATATCCACATGGAAACTCATCATCCCCCCCCCCATCGTATCCTCTCTTCCCCCCTGTTCCTAGAAGGAGATCCCACTGCCTGGCCTCCATGCAAGATGCTGTTCTGCTGCAGAAAATCTATATGTAGTGCCTGAAGCCTTTGGGGGCTTTGCTCCTCTCCAAGATATTTATAGCTGGAGACAAACTCTGACTCTACTCACAGGGAGCAGCTGGAATTGCACTGGGAAGAGGCAGGATGTGGCTTGTGTCTGCAGCAGGGAAGCAGGTGCTGGGGTGAGCATCCCACCAGGCAGCCAGAAGCAGCTCCAAAATTCCCAGCCTCCTGAGGTGCCAGGAGAGAGAAGGTGCTGGGTGCTCATCCACCAGGGGCTTTTGGGGAGAGATTTGGAGGTCTGCGGCCAATTTTTGAGCAAAGAAGATGAGCTGAAGAGCCGAGAGACTGAAGAACAGACCAGCGCCTGGTCTGTGGCTCCTGTCCAAAAAAAGACACCCAACCCATTTCAGCAAGAGCATTGCCCAGGGAGTGGGGAATCTACCCCACATGCCCCTGGCCTGCTCCAAGCACTCGAAGTGAAGCCAGAGTGAAAATATGGTCCCTTATCCCAAAATCTGGTCATCCAAGCCCTGCTCCTCTCCCCCTGCCTGGCTGGGGGAGGGCTCACCCAGCCTAATTGCTGGCAGCTTGTCCTCCTCACATCCGGACTTTAACACAGTCCATCAGGCAAAACACTCCAGCTGGAGGAAGGAAAATTAAGGGGGAGAGGGATGTTGGCTGCCTGCAGGCAGCAGGCACTTCCTGAGCCGGAGAATGCAAAACTCCTGCCGGGATGAGGGGCAGGTTGGGAGCGTGGGGGCTTTACACCCCAATCCTGCCTCATGGAAAGCAACTGCTCCCATCCCCGTCCCAGCACACCCAGTGGCACAAAGCTGGCCAGCAAGGATTCAGCAGTGCTTTTTTATCTAGGAGTTAAGGCATCGAGATGCACGGCCCTGGAGGAATTACCCCAGCTGCAGAGGCATCCTTTGCTGGCACTGGAGCTGCCAGAAGCAAAAAGGGATTTTGAAGCTAGGTCAGAAGGAAAAACCCTCACATGTGGGTTCCCGGGACCTTCTCCCAAACCACCAGAAGCTTTGCAACTGGGATGGCCCCAGCCCAATCCTCACACCAGGGTGTGAGGACCAGCAGCGAAAATGCTCCTGGGGAGCAAAAAGCCAACACCAAACCCCCAGAAGTATCTGGCAAAGATACTGTGTTGGAGTCTATACAGAGGAGCCCACGGGTTTTGTCATGCCCGATCCCTTTGCTGGAGCTTTTAACTCAGCAAAAAATCTTGGGTGCCCAAAGGCTGGATAGAAGCACCCCAAGGAGACAGCCCCAGACGTTTAGACCCAAAAAAATGACTGCTTAGATCCAAAAAGTCACTGTTTAGACCCAAAAAGTCATTCCTCTGGCAGAAGCATGGCAGGACACAGGACTATTGCTTCCTTCAGCCCCAGCTGCCCTATGCCTGCTGCTCCCCCCTCACAGCTGGTGTAAGTCCAACTTCCTCTCAGTCCAGGGCACGTTTGAAGCTGGATTGCTGCACACACAGCCTGGCCAGGACTTTTTTTTCTCCCTTTTTTATATATCAATCAAAAATACCCAAAGGACATGCCCCTTGCAGACTATTTCTGAGTCTCTCTTGGGACGCTACAGATGCAAATAGAGGTTGGCTGTCTGCAAAGCCAGACTGAAATTTGGTAAACAGCATCCTTTGCACACATATATCCCTTTGGACGAGTGTGAGTGTGTGTACTGGAGGTCATTTAGTGCATGTCTGGGGGATCTAGAGGATTTCACACCAGCACAGAATGTCTTGCCACATGGGGACGAATACCAGCTTCTACATGACGGGACTATCAAACGTAGGCAGGGGGATTGGACCAGATGATCTTTCAAGGTCCCTTCCAATCCCTGATATTCTGTGATTCTGTAGCAGAATCCCCACGTGGGGAGAAGTACTGCCATCCTCACACAGGGACAAGTCCCAGCATCCCTGCATAGGATGTCAAAAGTACCAGCATCCCCACATGGGGACAGGTACCAGCATCCCCAGGCAAATACCAGCCAACTGCACCCAGGCACCAGCCCCACTGTCCCAAGCCCTGCAACTCTTCTCACTCACAACCCAAAAGCCATCAGACCAGGAGGAAAAGTAAAGCAGGGAGAACTGAATCCCAGGGCAGCCCATTCTCAGGGCACTGGGATGCTCCCAGCTCCCTGGCTGGGTGAGTGTGTGTGTGTAGTCGAGGTGTTTCATGGTTGTTCAGAAGGATTTCACACCAGCAGAGAGGAATGCCTTGCACTGAGGATGCAGAGCCCCGTGGCACATCCTCCCTGCTGACTCTTTTCAGCTTAATTTTACCCCAAATAAGAAGGCATGATCCAGGGGAGCTCAGCCCAAGGCACGGAGCCACAGCTACTCTTGACTGTGGTGGGTGCTGCTGCAAGATGTCACCAATGGAGAAATGTCCATAGGGATGTGTGTCTCCATACATTCCCATGAGGGACAATGCACCAGGGACTGGCCCATGTGCACTAGGCATTCCCTGCAAACCCAGCCATGCCCATCCGATCCCTGCACCATGTTCAGTGGGTTCCCCCTCTCATCCTCCACAGCAGCAAGAGAAATGCCCTCCCACCCTCACAGAGTCACAGAATGATATGGGGTTGGGTTGGAAGGGACCTCTGGAGATCACCCAGTCCAAACCCCTGACAAAACAGGTCGACTCCACCACCAGGACATGCCCAGGTGGGGTTTGAAGGAGACTCCACCACCTCTCTGGGCAGCCTCTTCCAAGGCTCTGCCACCCTCAAAGTTCCTCCTCATATTCAGATGGAATTTCTTATGTTCAAGTCCGTGCCCGTTCCCTCTTGTCCTGTCACTGGGCTCCACCGAAAAAGGACTGGCCCCATCCTCCGGACACCCACTCTTGGAGTATTTATAGGCACTGATCAGATCCCCACTCAGTCTTGTCTTCTCCAGCCTAAAAAGACCCAAGTCCCTCAGCCTTTCCTTATCAGAGAGATGATCCAGGCCCCTCATCTTTGTGGTCCTCTGCTGTACCCTCTCCAGCAGTTCCCACCTCCTCCACCAGCCTTTGGTGGAGTGTAAGAGCTCTCACTGTGGAAAATAAAGGGACTGGGGATGCTCCACAGCCACGACCTGCTCCCTGACTGGACCAGGCATCCCAGAGTGAGCAGGGCTGCAGTGATTTCCCAGCACAGATTGCACATACCCACCTCCACATCAGCATCCCTAGGTTTCACCTGCCATGGCTTTAAAGACATCTACACAGGGACATTTGGGGATGGTGTGACCCACACTACAAAGTGGCTTTAAACCCCCCCAGCCTGGAGGTGGGAGAGGCACCTCCAGTCATAGGAATAGGCATTAATTAATCCAAATTAAAAGCAAGAGGATAAAGAGGGAGAATCAGCTGCATCACCCCAATTACAACGCCACAGGATGCGAGTCATAATTAATACCTCCAAAATCCAGGGGGTCCTGCCTGGCAACATGAGCCCCCACAGCCCAAACACTGCAGGGGACACCCCAGTGTCACAGGCGACCCTGCAAGGAGCCAGGCCAGCTTGCTTACCCTCCCTACAGCCCTCTCCCACCACCTAATTGCAGCTTGCCAGGCGGCTAACAAGCAACTTGCACCCAAAACAATTCTTTCCTGATAAATGGGGAGAAACAACTCTTTTTCATGCCAGAAGAGAACAAAAGGAACTGATTATGGCTGCTGGGTGCTGCGTCGCAGGTGGCTCCGCTCACCTGAGCATCCCAGCCAGGTACAGCTCTGCCACTTGGGGGTCACCAGGGAGCCCAGCAGGACCACAAAGCCTCATGGCTATCAAGCCCAGCACAGGTCCCCATTTCATCTCAGTCCTTCTTCGATGCTCAGGTCCCCATTTAAAACCCTGTTTTCCCCACCAGCAAATACCTGTCAGCGTGCTCCCTAATTAACACTAGGCTAATTAAACGCAGGATCTCCCCCAGATTTGCAGTCCTCCGACAGAGCCACAGCAATATCGCATGGGACTTGAGCCATGCATGCTGCCAGGACACCAACTTGCAACTACTGGTGGCTAATTAGTGCTTAATTAGCACTCATCAGTGCCATGGAACATGAGGAGTGGGTGTTCCAGGACACAGCCCCCTGGCACATGCCCCGAGTGCATCAGGCCTCAGGTGGAATGGAGCACCCTGCAAAGCTGATTTATTATATCCTGCCTTATTTGTCCCAGAGGAGGAGGAGGGAAGAGGGAGTGGTGACACCATCCAAGGACCAAAGCACCCCAAATCATGGGGATGTGGTGGCTGTCTCTTTGAGAAGCTCCAAAAAGGGGAGCCTCGCGCTCCGAGCAGCCTCCCAAGCAGGGGTTAAAGCATCTCCAGAGCTGCATTAAATTATCCCGTTTCATCAACAAATACCTGGCAGCTCCGGGTTTTTCCACTGGGTCGGAGCCAGGGCCTTGGAACGGTTTAAGTGCCTGTCCCTGCCTCTTCCTCACACTCCCCATAAGTGCCATCTCCAGTGACACTCAGCTCTATGGTCTTAAATACCTTTGTCTCAGCGACAGGAGATTCCCACGACACCCTCACCTCACCCTGAGCGAACACGTGAGCAGTTCACACACAAGGGAGGAGAATTACAGTCTGGATGATACCACTTGCCAAAAAGCCCCCCAGATGGGGAAAAAAAGTGCATTATTCCAGCTGCTTCTTCTCCAGGGGCAAATTGTGCCTGACAAATTTGGTGGCCTTTTACAGTACTGCCACAGACTCGGTGGGCAGAGCAACAGATGTCACCTACTTGGACTTATGTAAAGCATCTGACACTGTCCCATATGACATACTAGTCTCAAAACTGGAAATCATAGATTTGATAGATGGACCACATTTGATAGATGGACCACCAGATAAGGAACTGGTTGGATGGCTGCACTCAAAGGGTTGTGGTCAACATCTCAATGTCCAAGTGGTGAATGGTAATAAGTGATGTTCCTCAAGGGTCGGTACTGGGACCAGTGCTATTTAACATCTTTGTCAGAGACATGGACAGTGGGATAGAGTGCACCCTCAGCCAGTTTGCCAATGACACCACGCTCGGTGGTGCGCTGGACACGCTGGAGGGAAGGGATGCCACCCAGAGGGATCTGGACAAGCTGGAGAGGTGGGCTAGTGCAAATGGCATGAAGTTCACCCAAGTAAAGTGCAGGGTTCTGCACCTGGGTCACAGCAATCCCAAGGACAAATACNCTCTGGGAAGACCTTAGAGCAGCCTTCCAGTACCTGAAGGGGCTATAGGAGAGCTGGAAGAGGACTCTTTTGTCAGGGAGTGCAGTGACAGGACAAGGGGTAACGGCTTTAAATGGGAAGAAGGAAGAGTTAGATTAGATACTAGTAAGAACTTCTTTGCTGTGAGGGTGGTGAGACCCTGGAACAGGTTGCCCAGAGAAGCTGTGTCTGCTCCATCCCTGGAAGTGTTTAAGGCCAGGCTGGATGAGGCCTAGAGCAACCTGGTGTGGTGGGAGGTGTTGGAACTTGATGATGTTTAAGGTCCCTTCCAACTCTAACCATTCTATGATTCTACTGTTTATTCTTTATGGGATGCAATGGAGACATTTCCCAGCATCATCTCGGGACACACCAGTCATCCCCACACCAGGCAGCACCTCGAAAAGTTGTTAGGAGCCCAACAGGCCCAAATTGGTCTTAAATGAGCTGGAAATGGTGGACTGACACCTAGCTCTTGGTGTGCTCCGTGCCAGCACCACTCGCTGCCCCTGCAGAGCGAACTGCTCCAGGGTAGGAGAGAAATGCAGGGGCTTTCCCTTCAGTCATAGCTTTCCTTGCAAAAAGTAAGAGATAAATAAGATTTCAAACCCAAATTTTAAAAAAAAATATAAAAAATTGCTCATTTTGGACTAAAACTCCTACTCTTGTCTCCCAAAACAGAGTCCTTGGGTATGTTTTTGCCAGTTGTTAACACAAGCATCACTAACAAACCCAGCCAAACTTGCCCGGGACCACCCGCCCTTCCCCACAGTTAATCAGCCAGTCCAACACGGCTCATGAAGTAGCTTCATTCTCCTCCTCCTCCAGAAAACAGCATTTTTTGGCAAATAAACTCTTTTGTCAACAGGTTGCGCTCTGTGCTGCCTGAGAGACAATGCTTCTCCCCAGCTCCAGCCTCCTCTGCCCCGATGGGCCCCAATTCAGGGCCCAAATTAGGGCTGCAGAAGTGGGGACTCATCCCCAGGCTCTCCCACGTTGAGGAGTTTTTCCTCCCCGCTTTTGCTAATATAATCATTGTTTCACCAATGGCTGGGGGAGAAGCAGCAGCCCTGAGGTTGCTGCTGTTATTTTTATCTTGAAATAAATAGCTTGAGCCGCGGCCAAGCTGTTCCGAGGGAGGGAGATGCTTTGCATGGTGGCCGCAGAGATGTAAACACACACGGCCTCCATCTCCGCGGGGGCACACGGCGCAGCCAGGGCAGAGCAAACATCTCCATCCAGTCTGGAGAGGTTCAAATCGCCTGCTCTGGGATGTCGAGGGGGGTGTGAGGTTTGGGGGGAATCACTCACACCCCCCTGGGGTGGGGTGGGGGGGCGCAGCAAGACCCATCACTGCTCGCCCCCCGATCGATGCTGTCCCCTCCATCTGCTCAGTGCTTCACAAGCGCCGTCGCAGCTGGGATAAATATGGGTTTAACCAGGACCAGAATTAACTTTTTGAGTCATTTTTTAAAGACAAAGGCTTGAAAGGACCAGCTCTAAAAAGGCTTTTCGCCTTCCCAGCAGTAAAACTGGAACATCCCTGTGCCACCCGCACGACCCCACATCCATCTCATTCCTTCCCATCCGCAGCAAGACCCCTAAAAGCAGTTTGAGGGGGTTAATGCTGCTGCCAGGCTCAGTTTGGCAGCCCTGGGAGCTGCCTGGATCCAACCACATCCTTTTTTTCCCCCCCCACAACCCTGGTGCTTTGACTTCCAGCCACTCTCATCCCGCCCCGCAGGGGCCGGACACAAAAAGGCAGACGGGGGGAGGACTCTGTCCCGCTCGCTCCCCAAGAAGGGCACTGAAACGCTCGGGAGCTTTGCACGAGAAGCCTGGTGTAAATGTCAAATTAATTAACTGGGAAAGATGTATGTGGTGCCACAAAAAGCCCTCTGTTTTGCCACACCGCCCTTCCTCCCACCTCCGCTCTCCCTGGAGCCAGGCACTGGCTGGGGTTTGCAAACGCCATAGCTGGAGGAGGCGAAGGACTGCCGGACACTCCCGATGGCAAATTTCCCTCCCCTCTATAAAGCACCACATCAAGGGAAGAGGGAAAAACACAAAGCGAGGATGGAAAAGCTGGGGAAACCTCTCTGGCAGCCGCCACTCTTCCCTCCGCACACGTGTTGCAGCACCATCTCCAGGGGCTCACAGCCAGGGAGGGACAAGCACCTTCTGCCCCGGTGACACCGCCAGGGTGAAAAATAGAGGCACGTCCCTCCTCCTGCCTGTGGGACAGTGGGTGACATCACCCGTTTTGCAGGATAAATCCTTCTCCTGCGGCTCCCCAGGCCTTCTCCTGCAGCTCCCACCAATGCCTTGTGTGGGCACTGAAGCAGTGGAGAGGATATGGAGGGAAGGGGGATGCTGAGCACCACAGCTCCAGTGAAGGTACCTGCCCACTGCTCCCAGGGGATGCCAAACTGTGTGCCAAAGGGGGTTTCTCCCCAAATAACTGCTCCCCATCTCCTGAGCGCTTAAGGCTGGTTTGCAGAGAGGCCGAGCACCGGGTTCATTCATGGAGGAGCAGAATAGAAGCAAAGAACACACCCAGAACCATGCAGGGTGCGAGGATGTGATCAGACCCAGCCTCCCTGCCCCACTCTGGGCGTGGGGAAAGCTCAGTGGGAAGAGGACACGAGTAAAGTGTTAATGCCCCAACTCAAAATTATTTTAGAGTCCTAAAAGGTTCAGGAAGGGAAAGGCTCCCGGCTCCCAGGGCTTGTTGCCCAGCCAGCCTGGCAGGGTTTGGTACCCAGCTCACATCCTGCCAGGGACTGGCATTCCCCCAGCCTGGCTGCTGTCTCCCAGGGCTGCTGCATGTCTCCAGGGAGAAGGAGCCTTAGGGACACTTGGGGACTTAACCCCTACAGGCAGGAACAGGAGGTACCAGCAGCCAGAGGGCCCTGCACCCTCAAAAGCTCTAGGATGTTTCATTATTATTACTATTATTGCTCAGTTTCTCATAAACTTGTTTGAGCTCTTGCTCAGAAGAGGAAGGAGGTGGGTGCTGAGCATGGCAGGACAAGGAGAGCTGGGATGTCCCCTACAAACAGGGCTGGGTAGAACCACCGGGCTCCCCCAGCTCACACCACGGAGCTCAAATCCACCCCCTTGGGAGCAAGGCCAAGTCCAAGTGAACTCCTGACATGCCACGTGAGTTCACAGCAGGCCCCAGATCACCCACAAACCTCAGAAGAGAAAGAGCCCCCGTGGTCCTGATGCTAGGCTGGCCACCAGGCAGCTGCCAGCCCCAGGCAAACATCATGCTAAAAAGGGTGCCCAGCAAACCCCCAAGCCCCCACATTGGTACCAGTGGGAGCCAGAGCTGCAGGGGACACTGAAACTCCCAAATCCTCTGCAGAGGGAGGTGGATGCTCCACCCCAAACCTCTTGCAGGGCTGTAGGACACCTCCCAGTACCACAGTCCCCACCATCCCTCCAGATTGAGACACGGGTGCATTTTAAGGGATTGCAAGGAGCAAGGGATGCCATCCTGCATCCCCCCCTGGCTGGGAGAGCTCCATGGAAACACACTCCAGGACTGAATCTCCATCATCTCCCCAGCACCCGGCAGCGAGGAGCAGGATGAGGCCAGCCCCGGAGCACAGCCCCAGCAGGGACACAGACATGAGCGGCCGGAAGCTGGGAAAGGTTATAGCTAATAAGCGCTCTCAGTAATTAAGGTGACGAGTTGATCCCTAAGCTCATGGTTTAGCCAGCCAGCTGGGGCTGAGGCAAAGCATCCTTCCCAGCACACCAAGGGACTCAGGGTCCCCAGACTGGGGGTGTCACATGGAGACACTGGATGTAATGCACCCACTCCCCCAGCATCTCGCCACAGCCCGGCACACAGGCCATCCTCACAAATTAAGCTCATCAGCCCATGCTTTGCCTGCAGCTAATTAACATGAGCAGTGCTACCTGGCATTGCCCTCTCCCCCTGCACATGCTGTCCCCAAACAGTCCCCAGACGCCACTCGGCTGCCAGCATCCCAGTTCCCCTCCAAGGCCCTGCACAGAGAAGGAAGAGGAGGAGAAGGAAGAGGAAGGAGTGATAACCCCAGCCTATGCGTGGTCTGTGGGCTGGGGAGCCACCAGCACTCCCAGCCAGGCAGAAAACAGCCTGCACTTGGATTCTCGGGTGTCTAATAGGGGGTTGAGCTTACCCCCCCTGTGCAGGCACAGCTGATGGAGGAGCTCCTCTCTGCCAAACTGCCTGATCTCCCAAACAGGTCCAGACCTTGTCCTCCCTCAAAGTGGTCCTTAGCCTGCTCCAGAGAGATAAGGCAAGGGATGGGGATGGGCAGGGTGAGCTCCTGAGCTTTACAGCCCTGGGGAATCCTGGCCAAAGCCAAACCCAGATGCATGTGACACTACCAGGAACACCCACTGCCCAGATGGGGTCTCACCAGCAGAGGCAGCCCCAGCCCCACAGCACTCCCACGGAGGCTCTCAAAAGGTTAAAGGGACCAATCCATCCCTGCTTCTTGAACCCGGGGCCAAGAGGGATCACAGCCCTCGACAGATCAAAGGGAAGTGCTGAGTCCCAGGAGACTCATTACAGTTTCCAAACGCCATGTCCTTGCGCCGAGGCCAGCGGGACAGGGACACGCGGTGTGGCCTGTCCCAGGGAGCTCGTGGGCTCGGAGCCAAGGGGAGATGGAGTTCTCTGCTGCAGTGCAAATATTAATTTTCCAGGTGCTGCCCTGGAGAATGGACTGGGGTTTGCAGACAGTGTTACCCGGTTGCCTGCACAACTGCACCAGGGGAACCACGTGGGCCTATATCCATTGGCACGGCAGCCAGCTGGGACACACCAGAGCTGCTCCAAGTCACTGCTCCCCACCCTGGCTATCCCAGAGAGAAACCAAGACTTTGTCCAACGAGATCAAATGATTTAAAAGCCTCAGCAAAGAGAAGTGGGGAGAGTAGAGACCTCGGCCCATTCCAGGTGAGGATGCCCAATATCTCCTGGAGCATCTCTCATGGGGGACAGCAACCTCCTGCCTCTCTTGGGCTGCCTCCCCGAGACCCAGCCCTGCCCCGTTGTCCCCAGCAGCATCCCACCACTTCCCATCCCAGCATTGAACAAGCCTGTAACCTTTCCCACCTAATTATCCTCAGCAAATGCCTGCATCGCCATCCACCAGCCAGCAACCGTAACCTCCCAAACTGGGAAGGGGGAAAGCTTATTTGGTGGGGAGTGAGCACCCATACAACTTACCCCACACCCACCACGGGTGATGGAGGTGCCAGCACAGCCGCACACACCTCTCACTGGTGGGCACCCAATGATGGAGGGGAGCTGCTGGTGGAGCTCTGGCTTCCCCGGATCAATGGCAAAGAGCCTTTAATCCACTGCCCGTCCATCCCCAGCGCGAGCGGCTGCATGCCATCGCCTGGAGCCACGAGATTTATCACCACTGGGACAAGTAAATCACACACCTGATGGTCTTCTCAATAGCAGCAGCCTCCTCAGAAACACTGAAGTTGCATCTGCCTTTTCAGGAAGGGAAAGGCCAGGAAAGCCAGGAGAACACCCCGCATGCACCACTGCCCTGCAGGAATAGGGGTGCCAGGCCACGACCCCCACAAACCACGACCCCAGGAGGATGGGGAAGAGCTCAGGGTTAGCAGGTCGCGCCCTGGTGAGTGGCCAGGCCCTGGGATGCTTCCCTCTGGAAGGGAGGAGGAGGCAGCCACCTTGCTCCCATTCCTCCTAGAGCAGCTGCTTCTCCCAACAACGCCAGAGCACAACCAGTTGCATGGAAAAAACATATCCTGGTTGCAGGGAGATCCTTCCAGAGGAGCATCACCCAACAGCCAGCACCCAACAAAGCCACCCCAGGTCCCCCAGAGGCTCCTGTAAACAGCGATGGGCAGGGTATAGTCAAGGCAGAGCATAGGCAGAGCAGGGTGGCTCCATTGGAGGTTCTTCCATCTGGAGCGTGCTGAAGGTGAGGAGAAGCAGTTTTGGAAGTGCCAGGAGAAACCACCCGCCCTTTCCTGCCTTCAAAATCCTCTCCCATGAGCCTTACTGGGAAAAGCCCTACAGGACCGAGTGGGGCGATGCCTAGGCAGGCAGCGGGGCAGAAGCAGGCAGGGCTTGCCTGCATCTACCCCTACCCATCCCATCAGGGGCTGGATGAGGCAAGAGAGACCCCCCGGGGGAAGGCAGGGGGGTGGGGGGTTAGGGGTGTAGGGCAGAGACAGGCCAAAACCCCCCAAGTTTCTTTGCCACCAGAGCGCAGGAGCAGGATTTTCCTCCCTCTTTCCTGCCCTCCTTTCCCCACTCCTCCCCCCGGGTTATTTTTAAGGCGTTCCCCTACGACCTTCAAATGGCATCTGCCTGCAATCCCCCCTCCCCACGCACACAGCGGGGGGCCCGCCCTCCTGCCACCACCCCCGGGGGGAGCCCCCGCCCCAGCACTGCCCCGGAGAGCGCTCAGGAGAGGGGACAC